>JTDE01021096.1:22055-108827 GCA_014338405.1 Paragonimus skrjabini miyazakii
GATGCCGTAAACGGGATGTCAACTAAAATAAACTGCTACTCAATTTACCGTCAGTATACGGTCCATCCTTTGTACACAACCACTACAGGTACACAATCAATATGCCAACGGAAAGCCTAACGGCATTGTTGTCATAGGACCCCATGTCCCTTCTTAGATCACGAACAACCAAGATGGACGAAAATTCCCGGAACAGTCTCGCAGTAACCTACACTATTTTTGTACCTACCCAACGGCTAACCTGCTGCGCTTATTGGCTACTTAGAAACCCAGACCACCAACTTCTAGAGCATTACTAAGTTCCCATGCACCCAATATATATCTGTATAATTTTTGGCCCTTAAAGCTACGGTTCGGTCGGAACAAAGTGACTTTCGCCATCCGCCTTCTAAACTGGGTTGAGAACGACTAACGGAATTAGGGGAGTAATTTTACTGAACACAATGTTGTCAATTCCCATATAGAGGCGAAAAGTTTAAGTACTATGGCAACGATATTTCACTCGTGATTGATATGGCTGGCTTTTACAACAATTGTAAAAACCCCTTCTATTGGAATGAATTTTCACATTCCTCCATCTAATCAAAAGACAACTGATGTCAAAGTCAGATTAGAGTGTCTATGTGACCAATGGAAATAAATGGAACCAAAATTAGCTGATAATTTACGAGGATAGAGAGTCGAATTGACTGGCCCAGTAAATCGATGCTGAATATTCTAGACTAATCAATGAGGAATCGTGGTAAAAGGAACACATTGTATATATTAACCAAAACAAAACAGACAACTGCTGCTACATTAACCATCTCCCTTGGGATAGGAAAAGGTGGTCATAGTTTGAAGGCTATCATTAGTTGACGGAAACCCAAACCACCGTCATTGTCATTACATTACTAAGATCTTTCAGAATATTGCCGATTCCAGATAGAAAGTCTACACATTGAAGCAGCATGTAATAACATAATGATTGAAGTCATCTGATGATCTCTTTAGTACACAGGATTACTTCATATAGGCTGGTGTAGTCAACGTTAGGGGGGGGGAGATTCCTCTCCTAGATCCTCTTACAGTTTACCTTCATCAGTCAATATATATTAATCCGGTTGAGAAATAATGAAGTATATAATTCAAAATGAATCAAACCATCTATTAGAGCATATTATCTGAGTCTTTCATTGGTGCGCAAACGATGATTGCTATCTTCCTTCCTACCAAACAGGAATTGACAACCGTCTGCGACTAGCGCCGACAAGTTCGGCACATCCAAACTAAACGTCTCAAAACAAAGTGAGATGATAGTGCGTTTGATATTGAAGACTTAATCAATTGCGCCTGAAGTAGTTACTCAAGAGACTCCAGTCAAAAATGGTTGCTTGTTAAAGATTTCCTGACTACTAGCTTCTAAAGACTGCACGCTGCAGAAAAAATTCTTGCGCTGCATGATCGTACAAGTTCAGTGTCTAGCGGTTCCAAACCGTAGCAATAGCAGGAAACTAACTTTAGTCTTACTGAAGTCGACCTCTACAGTAGAAATGCAGTTGTCCAATAGCATCAAAACCTTCTGTTATTTCTTTATCATTAGCGAGACTTATTGAAGTGATGAATTTCATTGGCAAAAGAAAAACTGGATAGAAAACATTCCGGGACTGGTGGGGTGTTAGCTACAAGGCTTCCACTCTGCCTGACAGTAATAACAACTGGACCAATTAAAAATATACCAACACATAAACTACTGGTCGACGATATAACGGCCAAAAAGCTGCGAACAGCACCGGTACTCGCCTTTGCTTGCCAGTGTGAACTCTATTTTATTGTCACTCGCGTTCAACCGTTCGTGGATCAGCCAAGTAGAGTGGGATAACCCATTTTGTGAGCATCGTATGATGTCATGTCTATTTTAGGCAGTTTTTACTGAAGTGGTAAACAAAGATCGTCATGTTCAACTCCAACAAACCGACGGGTCCTCGTACGATGATGGTTATATTTATTTTAATGGTAAGCGTTTTATGGAATGTCGTCAATATAAGAAAGTAGTCTTTGTTTGGGAGAACAACTGTATCTGAAAAAGAATCTGCAGTGGCATCGAATATGTGTCAAAAGTGATGAGAATATTGTCAGAGAGAGAAAGGTCCGGAAAAAATGTCCCATCAACTGAACACGATATAGTGGATTTGTTGACAGAATACAAACAACCGGATGGAACGGACAGAGTCATCTTTGTCTCAAGAATAAAAGAGATTAAACATCCAGAGTATATAGCTTATCCAATATGGATAATCTACAGAGACCAGTGCAGTTCACGTCCACCTAGCTATACCGCACAGTGGCTCCTGGGTATCATAAGGTCAATAGGGGGAGAAAACTGGCGGTGAACAGTTTGAGACACGTACGAAATTTCTGAGGTTATCTCTGAAAATGACTTTCGTAACAAAGTAATGTCAACGTTTGATACAGCAATATTAACGAATGTTCTGGTAGGCGATGCAAATATCATGATTCACGATTCAATCTTTGGATGGTGCATACAACATTAGAAGACGTTTGGAATTGGTTATTCATTTTCCCTTCAAATATGCAATTCTTCGACAACGTTTATTATCAATGAACTGGCGAAGTAGCGATGGAGAGTGTCCTTCGTGCCATACCAGTTGACATTTTCATGGAGTATTTGGGGCGGCAAACTCAAGATCACATACCAAATGCGCTTGGGTACCAGACGGTCAAATGGGAGGTCATTCAGTAAGTCAACTACATGAGGTTTATCTGGAGATATAAACGGAGCGGTTAGCACCATTTCTTAATATGCAACTTACAAGGTGAGGGACGAGCTGCGGCACGTACAGCAAACTCTCATGGACCAGTCAGTGCGTGTACTTCAAGAACTTCGCATCTATCGTATAAAAATGAGAGTAAGTGTGAACTCCGTTTGATAGATTGGGAAGAATGTCCGGAAGACATACCCAACAACCAAGCTTTTCGAAAATAGCCGTTCCAATCGAGTCATCAATGGGTACGCGTGATGTAAACCAAAAGTCACCATTACATGTGTTGTCTCATGTAAAAATACTATCTACCTTCTAAGGGTTGTGACGTAAGCAAAACGACCAACTGGTACCTTGGTGCAGTAAACAGCCGGAACCATTACGTGATTGAGCTGCCATATGCAGAAGAGACCATCGACATGAAAGGCCACAGTGGGTTTGTTTGAAACAGTTAACGTCATTTACGAAAAGGCAAGTGCGTGCGGATGTACGTACGGTAGTAAAACAAGAAAACATTTACTATCGACAGTGTGAGGACTTTACTAAACTGGATTAGCGGTAAAAGGGTCCGGGACAGTAATATATACAACTTGTTCCTGATTCCTGATCGCATTGATCAAATGATGAAGTGAACAAAAGTGGGAAAGATTATCCACGGAACTCACAATCTACCAGGACGAATAAATGCAGGCATAATTCAAACGATCTGACCAGCCATACAAAACTGTGTGATAAAAAGATAAATGAAGTGATTGACTTATAGACCACAACGAATTTGCTACCATGTATTACATTAGAATACACGTGGGCTAGATACCGAAGTTGAACTGTGTCACACCTCATTAGAAAAAAGTGACAAGAGTTCGATCACGCTATTAACAATATATTACTCAGTGCTGATACTGTTGAACGTCAAGCTCGGCAGAAGAATAACCAGACGTGGGTATGTAGTTCAAGCAGTCATTGGGGATGGGTGGGTGGGGAGACAAAATCAGAAAGAGTGTCAACCTCAGAGATGACGTACTTTACAATCTAGCTCCTCATGCTGTTGAAATTCTTCGACAGATAGAGCGGATGGCGGCTGCCTGAAATAAACCGAAATTGAACAGTGCACATGAAGGGAAAAAGTGTGCTCTTCCTAATGTCAAAAATCAGAAAAAGTCCTGTCTATGCTAAATGATTGATGACGAATGTATATTAGGATGCTCTTCTAGCGAAAAACAAAATAATGAAATCGATTTTATGATCATCAGCAAGAATGCATTGGACAACAATCATTCAAAATAGTTCGATACACAAGTTTCATAATCTACAATAACCCGTTCGGTTGAAAGCCACGAACGCATGACAAACTGGGGACAAATGAAATATGTGCGTGGAAGAATCTGAAAGCGTACAACCACAGATTACTCCCATAAAAAGTGTGTAAATACATGTTATTATTGTAGGATATTACTGGAGGTCAACACTCTTCGGTTGATCTTGTCGCGCTCCTTACCGTGACCTTGTGTAAATAATCGTATATAGTTGTTATTCTCGTAACCTGCGTCCAAAAGTATAAATTCTTCAGCCCGCCTCCCTCAGTTATTGATTTTCACTCACCTGCCCACATACCCCTTGTTGTCTGCTAACTCGCTCCCTCCACACCCCTGTGAATATGGCCATCCTACGGGTTGCTGTGAAATTGTCAACACCTAATCGGTTTGCGTTAAGGCCGGGCAAGTAGACACACATCAAACCGATCCGATCGCGTTTCGTCGGTCCGTCCTTTCTTGCGCCTGCAGTTGTGCTTTTTGACCCTTGTCGGTCTATTACAAGCCAATCGATGTATTCTATTTCGCGAACGCAAACAAATGGAGGTTTATTTTTTTTGTACTTAATCACATTGTTTATATTAATAGTGCCACGTTTTCAGCGACTTGATTTGGTTCTGATAATTGGATGCGTCTCTGAATGTTTGCCGGAAGAGCGTACAATTATAGAGACGAGCTTTGGAGTATAAAGGATTCCAGCAATAAGTCACGAGTATAATTTATTGACCAAAGGGTGGCCAAATGATAACGAACTTTACCATGAAATAGGCAGTTGCTGGCTTAGTCGTTGATAAAACGAGAGCTGACATCAACGGATTCATAAACGTTTTGAATATTAGAAAAAACTGTGTACACGCGAAAAGCTGGATCATTATTTTAAGCAAACTAGAGGAAATGAAATAATCTCGATGTCCACGACAAAAGTGGAGCGAAAGTGTCAACTAGACTGAAATATGCGGGCAAAAGAGTTCATAATTTCATAAAAGTCCACTGTTATCATGCTAGAAGTCACAAACACATTTCCTTTGGTAACAAATGAGGCCAATCATTATAACTCCAGACTTTATTCACTGTTCACTTGTACCACAGCATCAATTTGTCATTAAGGGTTAGGCATATAAGTTGCAGATGTACACGGGAGAAAGAATTCCATGAGAGTAAGCAAGGCTATAAAAGATAATATCGTATTTAATGCACAAGAAATCATCCAGGGAATAAAGTTGTGATCATGAAGATTTCTCATGATACAGTGATAGGCCGAACACCCAATTGGCGCAAGGTCTCGAACTCTGGTACTGATTTTAAAACTCCAATATAAACCGAGTACTATAATCACAACGTTGGTAAATCGCGAGAACAAGTAGAATAAAAATGACTTACTGTTGGTAGAAAAGGAAGTCTTGTAGAGTTTGTGCTATCGCTTCACATAAATCATGTTGTTTTTCATCTGTAAATGCAAAATACAAAATAGTGATAAGTAATCAGTGGATAATGAGGTTTTTCAAAGTGAGAAAAATAATTGTTGTTGGTCTATCACACATGTACGGTGTCAAGTGCTGGCACCATACTAGATATACTGTGTGAGTACTTTCGAAGAAAATGTAACCATGGTCATGCTATTGTTGGATTACGCTGACTAGTGAGTAAGCCAGGTAAAAGTGCATGTGAACCTCCTCAAATTAAAAACTGGCCATAATTCATTTGTTCTGTAACATACCAGGGATGTCTCGCACAAGATCTATCGAAATAGAATTTCTATCTAAGGATTGTATCAAGTCGTAAGATACCTTGATGTTCAAGGTTAAAGAATGACATATGAAAACCTCCAGAACTCGTGACAGATCAATAATAAATAGGCTGACTACCAATCGTACGGTAGCGAGTATATGCCACAGCCACTCGGAAAGCTCCTCTTCATATCGATTGAAAACTACATACAGGTTGTAGCTTATGTACTCGGATAAGCTTTACAGCCAGGTCTTTCTGACAGAGATGCAAGACTCGAGTTTCACTTTTGTTAGAAATCACCCATAATGTACGCTCTTGTTCAAACTGATAAATAACATCCGATCCACATGCTTATGAGGCGACCGTGTGTTGATAAGACAACCAACTGATCACATTTAAACGTTTAACCACACATGCTTATAAATAAAGTTCAGGTTATCCGATAATCTTTATGGGCATCTCACAGTAACAATCCTATTAACTTCAATACGTGAGTTTTTATACTGTGACAATATCCAACTCACATACTAATCAATACGAAAAGAAGTTGTAAACATTTTGTGACGCATGGCTTAAAAGCCCTATGACAGACTGACACTTCCAGAATTCGTCAAATAAAGTCCGATCAGAGTGGCTGTATGATTAATGCATGTGAAGCTTAACAAACACCGGTAAGCCAAAGCTCGTATCATACATAATGCGATAAAATTAGTGGCAAGGAGAGAACGAGGCTAACAATCCAAGATACAGAACAGTGATGGACTACACCGATAAAAAGACGGAGATCTATAAGTGATTAATGAACTTTCAAAACAACCTCGTCAAAGTTATGTTGATTCATTCGGCCTCGAGCAGCAGATAGAGCAGACCAGCAGATACAAACACATTAGTCCAACCTTATTTGTGGTTGAACCAGAATCTTAAAAAGCGTAGTTGGTCATATATTAGTAACCAAATTTATTTACACCCTCTATGTGTCAGCTGCATCAGATGTTGAGACTCTGTTAACAATTCAAGTTATACAGACTCGTGTCTTCAATAGGATAACAGTTGTACAGTGACCAAAAAAATATTATGTATAAATGACTTTAGATAAACTTTGTGAACATAATGATAGCAATATAAAGAAGATGAATTCGCCCGAAACTATCATGCAGTTTAGTTGATATGAAGTAAACCTGAGCTTATGGTAATTCAGTGGTTACGGCACGTTCGAGTCCCAGATCAGGGTACTTCGACTATTCGTGTCTAGGTTTGGAGAGTATGATGGTACTGTACTCACAAGTGGTCACATATCAATGCATAACACGTAGTAGCGTGAAAACTGGAAAATTAATTTGACCCCCAGTTGAAAATCAGTGAAAAGACCCACACTGAGTACCACAGAGACGCGTATCACGAACATTTTGACGGCGCAGAAACAATCTAAAAAACAGTGTGGTAGTAGTAGTAGCGGCGTGAGTCGGCGCGTTGAAACGCTCTCCCTCGTTGCAAATTTTAAATGGCTGAGAGCTCAACAAATTCAGACAGGATCAACCACCCTGGAAGGTTTCAAGCCAATAGTTACAGTCGACCACAGAAACGCAAACACAACTACCATCTACTGATACAAGGGAAATGAGTGGAGTGCATTTATAGAGAATGCGACCATATAATCAGGCCCAGTGCTGATATGTCTGTGCATATTCGTATGCGTCGGTGCGAGGACAGAGTGGAACACCAGTAAGCACAGCCGCTTACAGCTTTTGTCTGTGAACTCACATTTCCAGGCAAAAATAGTCTCATCCAAAACAGACGGCATATGCATCCCATCGGACATAACTGTAACAAACTCAGACATGTATTCCAAAACCAGTCGGCGAACTGCGCTGTCGTATCCCACAGGACGCGGATCCCATTAGCCGATTTGGTCTAGGTTCTTGAGTAGCACATTCAAAAGCCTTCGGACGCGCGTACATGCGCTAAACCAGTGTGTAGGTTCCGCTCTAAATATCACGACAACCGTCCCCCCAGTCGAACACGAGCCCCCAACTAGTAGGACACTCCGAATGACTTACTCGTTCGTTTAAACTCAAATCAAATAACGAGGCTTCCATACACAGTCAGACTGTTGACAGCTGTTTGTGACCCACATGAAGGCAACCGCACCAAGGTAAATACAAAATCACTATGGAACATGCATGCTACCTAATCCTTTCTGTACACGTGAAGAACGATCAGTTGGCGAAGTGCTCTTTTGGCAACAAGAGTATGCATTGCTAAGAATCAAATACGAAGGGTCAACCATATAGTTGTTCGAACACTGCATCCTTCGTAGTTTTCGCTGGAAACACATAAGGTGGACCACGATCTCTTGAACAACTAACAACTACCGATTCGAAGTGTAGTCAGCTCAGCTTCACATGGATGAGCGACCAGCCCGTATGATTTGACCATTGAATTAGCTTTTGGTCGATCTGAATCCTGTTGAAGAAAAATTTTGTATCCCGCAACAGATTTGGACAGTCTGCTATCCAAATATTTGAAGCTCATGGAAGCAGACGCTTCGGTTGATTTCAAGTTCTATCTGCAGACGGTAAGTTGTTCAATACAACTGCACCACCCACAAATCACACTTGTTCCCAAAACGAACAAACTAACCTTTCCAAGCGATTATAAACTCACTACTGTATTATCAACGTTGGTTCCATAAGCTATCGGAGGACCAGTGGAAAATCCGTCTGCAGTCACCTGCTCTACAATTCACACACATGCAACGTGACGATCATCCTTAAGAGACCTCAGTACTTTGTGTGCTGATCTGAAATTCTCGTTCAACACCATCGAGCCTTTGCTCAACGCTCATTGACGTGGCTAAGGCGTTAGATTTCATTTTGCAGGACTTTATCATCAAATCGGCCCAGACATTCGATGGTCTGCTGCCTCTAACATGCCACACTACAGTAACGCGTCTGAGGCGCCCGAAGGCATTGTTCTCCGATCCAAGCGAGATGTTTACCAAGGTGGTCCGTTATCATCTCTGCTATTTATCACGACAGTGCATAAGGTGCTAACAAAATCAGAATCGGAGGTTTACCAATTCCACGATACTGAGGTCAGCGGTCTTGCCTACACTGATCCTTCTGGTGGAGAATACGACGCGTCTCTCGAGAAGGCTTGCAGCCACAACTAGCGTTTTGAAGTTAGCAACAATCTGAAGACAAAGCCCACGGTCACTAACAAACCGATTGACAATAACATAATGTTATGAGCAAGTTTTAATATTCAACGTTCCAACCAGTTCGGATGGCCTTCCTCAGGAGTGTTATAATCGAAATCACGTTAACAAAGGAACAAAGATCACGTAGGGTTTGTCGTGGTTAGGTCAACCTACGCTGCATCTGAACTGATTGGTCTAGTCGTTTGCTCATTAAGTGGGGGTGAGACTGATGTAGATAAGATGCGTCTGTCTGGTGTTATTTATTCATCCACGCCACACTGCAGATAAGGGTTTGCTATAATCGTGATTAACGCAAGCGTGTTGTGCGTGAATGGTGAAAATTTCAACACACCGTCGCCCGCATGGGAAGGCAGATCCATGTGAATCACTCGAGCTGGATCAAAACATACGTTGGGATTCTCGGACAGTGCACGTAGTGCAATGGCCAAATTCTTCCCCAGCTTCTGAAGTTGATATACGTCTTCAAGAGGAAATCGCGTATGCCTTTTGTGTTCGGTAATACATACTTTCAGTTGTCTGCTTGTATCTCTTGTGTAACTAGCATTCCAACCACCGCATTTGATTTCGTAAGCGCAGTCTGTCTGACCGCCAACAGAAACTGGATCCCTAGGGTGCAGCACCAGTCGTTCTAAGGTATTATCTAGCCAGAATACTGTCCGGATGACGTACTCAGAAAGGATGGAGCAAATTTTTTCAGAAGTTTGTTCACGATACGACATTTGCGCATTAGAGTTGAAAATTCTGGCCTTTTTGGTCTCTTTTCTGGTCGACAGGCGCTTGACTGTGTCCCCAATAAATGCACTTGAATATTGATAAGCGGCTAACATTTCTTTAATGCGAGAAATCTCTGTTTTAGAGTTCACTGGTACAGATCTTATTAGCTCTATTGACGAGTGATCGGATGATTGTTCTCCTCATACAGATTAGATGCGACGAGTTGAAGTACAGATACCGACCAGAATTAGTTGGTTTGCGGCACACAGAAACCTGGAATCTCTGTTGCTCAACAGCTTTGAACAGGCAGACTAGAAAACTGAATGCTCATCGGTTTTAGTTTCCAATGTGAATACAATGCTGTTGTATTTTGAGTTAAGAAACTGTAGGGATTAGTCGCGAGCAGTCCGTTTCATGATTACGAATGTGTCATCTCCATACCGCCACCAAATTCGCGGAGGGCAGAAAAATTCACTCGTCGTTTATGTTCCTGGTATCCAAGGCGAAAATTGACTACTGCAGGTGCAACAGGTGACGATATGCAGATGACACATTCATTCATTCTCGCAACAGCATTATATTAACGTTGGAAACTGAAACCGATGAGCACTCACTCAATTTTCTAGAGTATCTAATAGCGGCACAGTAGATGACAATCGAAGCCAAGCTGCCCGGACTGATAAGGTTGGGAAGTACGGGATTGATACTCACAAGGCTGCCGTCAAATAGGTCCTCCATAAGGTGGGCCGTTGAGTGAAGTTAGTCATTCACAATGTTGTAATGATCACGATTTATGTACTGCAATTCCTTATTTACGACAGTCCGCGCATGTAACCATCGATTTTCGCCCACGGACTATATTGAGTTTTCTGAGGATTTATGATACCTTTAGACGGGAGATTTGACGCTGACTTTTGTTCTGGCAGCTATCTCGCTATGCAAGGACACTATGGGCCCCGATAAATGAGCCCCAGTTGTGCCAGCATTTAAGTGAATCGTGGTTCTTTTAAATTTCCGTTTCCCTTTTTCAATTTTGTCTAACATACCCAACGAGACATTTAAACTCGATGACTGCGTTGTTGTTACTCTCGTTGAAGGGACACGTTATTCGATCAGCCTTGATTATCGTGTAACACCCAACACTTGGCAGCTAAATTGTCTGAGATTCTCTTATTTGTATTTCCCTTGTCACCGACAGCTTTTTTTTCTAGAACAAGTGTGTGTAATTTGCTTTTATCCGTGAGGGAAGGCAACATCAAACCATTAATGTGGTGCATTCGTTTCAGGATGAAAACTAAGCTAGCATATTGTCGATAACTAAACCGTTCCAGGCTAAGGTAGCTGATCATACATTTGTGGGAACTTCCAAACACTGACAGGTAAGCACAACTGATTAGATGTCTATAATGGTAGAAAAAATCGCGAGCTATAGTACACAAAACAGCAGACCATCCGTTCGTGTATCACCCCAAAATGAAGAGAGTGATAACAAACAAATCAGCGTACGGCATGCAAACGGACGGCAGTTCAGGATGTTCGTTACTGGCACGCGTGATATTCTAGTCAAATACAACAGTTCACAACGGATGCCACAGCCAGTAAGATCCGGGACTGGCATTATTTTTTAGATCGAGTGCTTCAAGGATTAAAAAGAAGTCGTGTGCAATCACTCGGATTAATTGAGTAACGGAATTCCGAAGCACATCTAATCGAAGGTCAATCGTGCATTGACATGCCACTACTTGACTTTGTTTACTAGCCGTTAGTCTAGCGTGTAATCGACATGAAAAAAACAGTTACAGCGTAGAATGGAAAGCTGCACAGAGAACAGTAGTAGGTAACAGCATATGACTGGCTCACCTCAACATCGCCCAACAGACTTCACTATCACTACTGAAATACTCAGTAGTATATATCATTGAACAGACCGGCATGTTCTCATGGTAATCAAGTGGGCATATTACTATTTACGTTAGCAACATGGGATTGATCAGATTATCATATCGAAATGTTCTAACAACTGTATGTGGGTCCTTTAATTTATGGAAAAAAACCGTACTGTTAACTTCGAACGTTTAAACATCTTAGTTGATCACGAATTCGCCAGTCAAACAGGAAACACGACTTTAAAGTTCAGAAGTAGAGGTTTACTATATAATCCGGGTGAAAATATGCATTACTGCTAAACACTGATGTAAACAAAACGCAAGCCTGTTGCTTCAGTTCGAATTGGAGTCAGTCGAAAAGATTCGGATGAATATAAGAACAGTCAGAAAAGGTGAGTGGTACTCAAGATGTAAATACGAACAATAACAGAAGGAAATGAAGAATGATATGCAGATCTGATAATAGGAATGTCAGTGTGTCTGGCTATCTCCCGGGTTTCCCTCAGAAGGAATATGTCGTAAGAGTGGGTT
Source organism: Paragonimus skrjabini miyazakii (assembly GCA_014338405.1). Lineage (NCBI taxonomy): Eukaryota > Metazoa > Platyhelminthes > Trematoda > Plagiorchiida > Troglotrematidae > Paragonimus > Paragonimus skrjabini miyazakii. Next base: position 34,210 of record JTDE01021096.1, read on the forward strand.
GTGTATCGTCTATGCTAAATCAAATCAATTCCTCTACATGACCAATTTTGAAGAACAGCTGTGGGTAACGTGGTCCATCCTGGCATAAGGCAACAAGACGTAATGAAGATTGGAGAAAAACAACGAATAACAAATTTTAGAAAATATAGCAAGTGAGTTACGTAGTTATTCAGTATGTGAATTCTTACCAATCGTAAAACGCGCAAACTCACATGGCTTGTACAGCGAAAAAAGAGGGCAAAGATTACAGAAACGTGTGTCTGCCAACAATTGGACACCGACTAAAACCACCAGGACAGATCTTACGCAGCACAATGCTTGCCATATCGCGCACTATTTGCATTCTCTGAGTGGGGCTTGAAAAACTGAGCGGTGGACGGTCCAAGAGTTTTGTTTGGAGCATGAAAAAGACTGATGTCAGGATTGGTCTCAGTCCGTTCTACCCCCATTCCCGATTGTGGCCCAGAAGATGCTGTGTCGCCAGCTAGGTACACCTACGTTATGGCGACACTCCATAGTCGGCGGAGGAAATGTCAGTAGGCCGGTGTTGTGGCCGTCCTTGTCGTTATGATGTGTACTTCTTTCCCAAATAAAAAACTCAAAATACTTAAACAGGTAACGCACGCAATATAAAACTATTCAAAAAAAGTTTCCGTGCTCTCTATTGTACGGTTAGCTTCACGTTTTCTTCCTGTCTTCGTACACTGTTCATTTTATCATTTGTCTGTCTTCCGTCTGTATCCAGGTGTGTATTCAAACTTGTGTACAATAAAAAGGCGTAATCAAAGATTGCACTCATCAAACTTTAGTGTATTCAATAATGTTCGTTTATCATCCTGTATACAGAAAAATCACGGCAGTAATGTTGAGTTTGCCATGGTAGTGATTCCCAAAGCACGTGACCTTAGAGATTCTCATTGTATTAGTTTTGACTTAAGTCTGACTAACTCAAAAACTTTATTAACTAGCCTGCTTTGTAACTGACGAGAACGCAAGAGATAAGTGACTGATTAGATAATCTGTCTATTTGTTTTATCTGTTTGACTGTAGCACGCACGGCAACACGTTTTTAATGGACGTGGGGTGGTGCAAATGGTGGTGATCGCAAATGCATTCAAAGAAAAGTTTACATCTGTATAACCTATGGGCACGTCGTTGTATGGCCGTCTTTGAACTTTCTCTATGTGGTACCATGCATAAGCCTGAAGACGACAGTACCATTCCGGGCCAGGACAAGGACACATGTTGCTGACGAAGTCAAGCAGAAGGGGAGCAATCAGACGAAAAGCAGTTACACTCTTAGGGTTGTATATCACATTACTACAATGGCGAAAGACTACTACAGCTGTGCGCATCCTACGGTCTCCATATTTCGAGCACTGCATTCCAACACAGGAAGAAGCACTGTTACTTGGAGACCTCCGTGTGCTTCTCAGCCGTGGACACAGTTGGGTCATATAGCAATTAGTTACAGGTGGCGCCACTCTGTTAAAGACTGTCGTGCCTTTTGGAGCAACCACCTGGACTCGGACCATGTTATGCGTGCCCGTTTTGTTTTGTCGTCTGCCCAGAGGTCCTACGCTCGTAAATGCAAGGTAATTAACTGGCATTCGAGCGATGAGAGTGTAAAGAACGTTTGTGAACAAGTTGCCCAATTCGAGTCAGGTGAATGATCCTAGCGAACACTGGGAATAAATCGCTGTAATTGTGAGAATTTGCTGTGAAGATGTATGCTCCAAAGGAGCTTTGCAGTTGCGATAGAATTGCACTTCTGTCACATCAATAAACCTTATGAACAGGCGTCGCTCGATTCCATATAGCTCTGAATATAATAACGACCGTCGAGAACTTAAACGCCGGCTGACTAAAAGCTTATGCCAAAGACTGTGAAGACTACTTGGTCGATCAGTCGAAAGAGATGAAACGAGTCTGTGTACCTGGGAATAGCAGAAAGCTATTTTCCATAATCCGTGTTTGTACTGGCCGCCGAGTCGGTGTAAGTGAGACTATGGGCGAAAAAGATGGTTCACTTATCACCAGCCAATCTCGCCGACTTGACAGATGGCTGAACATTTTGAAGAACAGTTCAGCTGACCTCAACCAGAGCATGTGAACAACGGGACCCGAATGGTCAGTTACTGCGTTTCAGACGGTCCTCTGTCAGAAGCAGAAATGGCCCTGGAGCTTGTTATTCAAGCGTGACAAGGCTCCTGGATCAATCACCTCCTTCCTTGTCTTCTCGAGGATGGTGGGGAGAAGTTGATATCGGAACTGACGAAAATCCACCAGACTATTTGGGAACTGAACAAGTACCACGTGATTGCTGTTTATCAACAGTAATTCCCGTTTTCAAAAAGAGGACCCGAAGTCTGTGACAACCACAAGGGCATCAATCTGGTGCGTCCAGGTTATTCACTGGTCTTATATTACGTCAGTTTAGCCACGAAGGAAATTCAGACACGTGCATAATAGGCAGGATGCTTATTCGGTTGAGGGGGCGTGGATATCATATTTACTTTGCGACGGATCTTGAAGGCGGCCGATGGTCATAGTGATTTTAGGAATGAAGGCTGCCTTCGACTCGGTAACTTATGATGTTATCTCCAGCTGTTTTCTTCGCAAAGGAGTTCCATGGAAAAATGTGAATATATCAGCATCACTGTAAGTTCACTGCAAGTAGGTTGACGGCAATTGAGGCTTCTAAACTGGAGCATTTATACTCCCACGTTCTTCATTGCAGGCAATCCGTTTGAGACTGTGACCGGTTTCACATTCATGGGTAGCACTATCTCATCAGCCTGCAATGCCACCGACGAGATATTAGCGAGAATAGCAAAGGTACGCGTTGTTTATGTTGAAGCGTCATCCACTTTTCCAAACGTGTTGTGTGTGTCTCCTACTGTTCCCGAACATTAAGCACAGCAGAAAGCAATTATTCAGCTTGACCGGGAAGCCTTGGATATCATATTTGGTGTAAAATGGTTTCACCAATACCTTCTGGGATGACAGTTCATAATTGTTACGGACCACAGGCCCTTATTTCGTTACTGGAAAAGGAAAAGGCGATACAACAAATGGTCTTTCCGCGGATGATTCGTTGCTCTCTCATCTTATCTGCTTACAACTATAAAATTCAATACACTCCCGGACGATTCAGTAGTGTTGCTGCTGCCCTAAGTAGGTTGCCATTATCAGATATACCGTCCACAGAATTCACTCCAACACTTCAACGACGAGAAACAGACACAGACACCGTGCTAACCTGTGTCAAACGGTACGTGCAGGTAAGATGGCCAGAACAAACACCTGACGAATTTGTACCTTTCCGATCGAGAATGACCGAATTGGGTCGTCAAAATGGATGTCCGCTTTGGGAAGCACGTGTGATGATTCAAAAGAGACTACGATCATCCATCCTTGATGAAATCCATGATGCTCATCCAGGCGTCGTAAAAATGAAATGTTTATCCCGTTTTTACGTGTGGTGGCCTACACTGGATGGTGGCATTGTGTCAGTGGCTAGGTCATATGAATCATACCAAGAACACCAAAACGCAGCCTCCAAGGTACTGCTGCACTCTTTGAGATGGCCAGAAACACTATGGAAGCGAATCCATTCGGACTTTTTTGGCCTATCTGAAGGTCAGATGATTCTATTGGTCGTGGATGTCCATTCCAAATGGATTGACGCTCACAGTCTCCTAACGGCAACAACGACTAGTACAATAATCAAATTACGTACAACCCTCGCACCATTTGGTTTACCAGAAACTATTGTGACAGATAACGGTTCTGTGTTTACTAGCACACAATTTGCAGACTTCAGTATTTCGGATGGAATTAACCACGTTACATCAGCACCTTATCATCCCGCTTCGAACGGCCTGGCTGAGCGTGTTGTGAAGACAGTGAAGAATATGTTGAAGAAACAACCTGATGGCCCTTTATGAATGCGTCTGGATCGCACTCCATTTGCTTATCGGAATATTGTCAACGAAACCACCAGCAGCAATCCCGCCAAACACACGTTTGGTCGTCGGCTCCGTAGTCGACTGGACTTACTCCACGAAGGTCCTTAATCAAAAGTAATCGCTAAACAGGAACTAATAAAAGATCGTTTCGACATGCATACTGAAGACAGACGTCCTTGCGCGTCTACCCACTGAAAATACATGATAACCTGCTAACGTCACAAATGCTAACCGACAAATCGTACAAGGTCAAACGGAAGACGGGCGAATGGGGCGACACCATCTAGATCATGTGCGTCCGCAGACATCAGGCTCAGGAAACGTCGAGTCTCCGATATCTCCATTCCATGAATCACATGACGCATCCACGGTCGAGCCAACACCCCCAGCCAACTTACCCCTGTGCGATCCCAACGTCATCCGGTAGACCGTTTTCAGGCTGGATAGCCTCTAACTAACGGAGGGAAAGATGATGCATCCGTGTTATGTGTCATTGACTGTTCCACGCACGTTTCGTGCGTGTCTATCGATCGATAGATAACCACTTGGATTAGCTATCTTATCGACCGTGAGAACTAATCGTTCCCACATCCTTTGTTCATGCATTGTGTACTGTTTTACTTTGGATTGACTGCTCTGTATCTGCTTCTGTTGTTGTTGTTGTTGTTGTTGTTGCAATAAACTGTTTTATTATCCTATTGTCATTCTGTTAAGCGGCAAACACAACATATGCTAAGCTGCATCATCCATAGCCGAAAATACGTCCGGATACCTCCGAAAGGAAGGGTACATAATACTAGTGTACGTTCTGCTCTGCTATATGGTTGGACCGTTTGCGATGAAGGTGTCAACAGACTTGCTGTGTTTGACAATCGTTGTCTACCCCAGTGAGTCTACAAGTGGGATGATCGCGTGAGCAATACGGCCGTTCGTCCGTGCGTATTCTGAAATGCCCGTAATGTGCAATCAACCGGTCAACTAATCACATTACACAGCCTGAGGCAGTTGGATCACATACTCCGCATGCCATTTGATCGTTTACCGTACCGGACATTATATACTGAGACCACAAACAGTTGGGTAAAACCGCATGGTGGGCGAGCAACAACATGGCCATCGAATACCAAGACCCTGACTGTTCCATCGAGTAAAGTTGGTAGGAGTCTCCTGCCTGGCTGGGTCCTCGTGATCACTCAAATCGCCGGTTAAAAGTGTCATCAGAGATAGCAATGTACAGTGGTCAGTGCCGTATTTGAATTTACACCACTTCTACTTTTTCCACTAGGTCTTGTTTTTATAATCTTTAAAATTCTCTTAGTGGTTTTCCTCTTCTAAATAATTTCGCGTCAGTGTTGCGGTGAGTGGTGACCCCAATCCGGTGCATTCTGGTCAGACCCATTGCCGTTGTTAATGAGTGAATAAACGAAGAAACAGAACTCTAGTCACGTGCTACTCTTCGAGGTGAGCGGAGCACCAAATTTGTTCGACTGTGAAAATCACGATAAAATTGTAAAAATTTCTGCTAACTGAGAGCATACGGTTGTCAGTTATGAACATGTGACAATCACTTAATAACCAGACACTGTCTACGATCCCATATCGATTAACAGGTTTGGCGTTTAACGTGTTCTATTCAATTTAACCACACACAACAACAGTTGAGTAAATAGTCTCAGTGATATAGAACGGAAAATAGCTGCGCGTTATGGTTATTCATTTAATATGTCCTCGAACTGTTGAACAAATATGATATTGTTTGTTTTAATTGAGATACGAAGTGGATGTAATATTCACGATATTCTAAACACAACCGGTTGGGACAACTAGAATCTGTTTGACCGTTTGTCCTGAGAGTACATTATAGATAGGACGGTTATTCTTTCTAAAAAGAAACATGAGTAAATTCCTAAAACGGCTAAGTGCTGCTTGTGTTGAGTTAAAAAACGGGGGTTGTATCGCTAGTTCATTTCTGGCGCCCAACATATACGAGATTATTATACGGTGACAGTCATCGGCATACTCTAGTTTGTGAAGGCTTCATTAGTTATCATGATCGACAACGATACAATCGTGATTCATACAGACGATTGGCTGCCATACATTTGAAGATAGAAAAATAAGCGTATTATTATAATTTCAGTACTCGACAGTGGCGTTGGTGTATTCCGACGTGAAATGTTTGAAAAATTCTACTAGGGCAGTCGTTCCCTTGAATTATTTGGTAGACTCTATATCAATCAGCGGTACGATTGAGTAACAGAGTCGAAATGTGAACTTTCTGAGCTTCTGGTGTGGTTTCGTAGTTCAGTCAGTGAAGCACCTGACGCGTCTGCGTATGCTGTTCTTGTCACTAGTTAGAATCCAACCGTAGGCCAGATTTTTGCAATTGGATTTCGTCCAAATTATTAAACTTACCAAATAACTTACAGGCAAAACAACTAGGCAAATATAAAGAATTTACAATTGTTGATTATGAACATACGTTCACTGAGAAGCGCATGGTGAATCGGCAGGCAGGCTCGTTGGTTACGCTATTCGGAAGGGGTCGAGGAAAGTGAGATCAGCAATCTGCGTTTACCAGACGAAACGGACGGGTATTATACTAAAATGTGAGCAAGCCATTCATTGTTCTGAACTCATCGTACTGAAGCATATGCCTAACGTCACACAGTCAAGTTTTAATCCCTCGTTAAGTCAATCGATCGAGATTGGTAATCAGTACCTTTGTGTCAATTTCTTTGATCAGTTGAATTATCACTGAAGCAGAGTCATTACGTCCAGTAAACAATCCGTAACGAATGAGCATGACCCCCATTGTCTCAGTTGTAAAAGGTCATCAACAAGATTCGAAAGGTACCATTGAATTGACTCAGTAACATATGACCGTATTGTGGTGCTCCCAGTTATCCGAACGGATTAATACAGAATGCGCATCTTATAAAAGTTGAGGATGATAATAAGACTCCGAATGGACAGAAAAGATGATCGATGGGAACAATACCATTTCTGGTTTGCTACGTGACAACATTGCGCTGCACTGGGTCCTGAGCGATCCAATCGATGTTTTAATTTGCATACACTTTGAGCCGTTGTGCCACCAAGCCACGAGGGACTGCGCGCAAAACGTCAGTTTCAGTTGTCTTCGTATCTACATCCCACTGACCAATTTATCGTACTACAGATCCATGATATAAATCCTTATGCGTTGATTACATTGAATACTGATCATACGCTTATCACATTGTTATACGTAATATATTGTGGACTGATATTATGAACTCCCTTCTAGTTTATTTGGTATAAACTCATTTAACTGCTTACGCTACCACATTGTTGATCGATACCTGCTGAAGATTCACTTGGTTGAGAGTCGTATATTCTACTAACCAATAGGTATTTATGTACAGAAACCATTTTATCCGGGTAAACCTTTAATATTCTGTCTTGTCCTATCTGAATCAAAAAACTTATAACTAACCCGGTAGTATGCGTATAACAGTGAGTCTTGACAGTTTCTAAGAGTGCTTCTTTTGAAAGAGTCGGACTAGAAAATCCATAGGAATGTGGAAGCTGAGTTCAAGTGTGAATGAGGTCCAACTGGAAATTGACCGAATTCCAGACTACTCGTCAAAAATTTAGATAGACACACTGACCATGTTAACGTCAGTGCCCAGCAATAGGATACTTATAGCACCTTAAACTGTCTTTGCAAAATGACCACGGGATCATATAGATTAAAGGTTAACTCTTCAAAACATTAGGTGTATCCTTGTCACCATGTATAACTAAATTACCTGGCGCGTAATACGTACTTGTAAAATACGAACAGATTGGTACTAAGCGCCTCACTTCCGCACGGATCAAACACACGTTGGGTAGTTGCCAGTGATCTGTCGACTCGGACCAGACATGAAAAGTAGATGGCTCCCTCATCTAATCCACTTTTGTCGAATATAAATTATCTTTCGAGAGATCAATTGTCAGACTAACTTATCTTGTCACCATGAGATCGCCTGACTGAACATCATATCCTCAACATTACACACGGCTGGACAACAAATCAATGAATAAAACAGTTGCCATGAACAGATAAGTGTTTTGGAATTTGTGCAGTGATACTGAGTCGAATGAGCCTTTGGAAAAAGAGATGCACTGACGCTTTGTTGATTGATGTCAAAAAACTTCGTGATATATATATATATATATATATATATATATATATCACCACGCTCCAAAAGTGCTAACGTAACATATGATATGGCTCGTAATCCTGAAAAAACATTCAAACAGTGTGATACCAAAATTATCTTTTGGGGCTGTGATTGACTAGGTAGAGGTAAATGGCTATTATTGTTTGACCCGGGCTATATCAACTTGAACAATTCAGTGACTCCGACTAGACACTTTGTGAGCAGATATACTTGCAGCAAGCCACTGACGACACGATTATGAAACGTTAACCACCTTTTTTAATTGATTGAATAGTAGCCCACACACGGGCAAAATCAATATCCTGAAATACTTGTGCAGAAGCATACTCATCACATCGTTTAGTCCAAAATTCTTAGAACTGTACATCTGCAACTAACTTCCGCAGACGAAAGCATGATTCATTAGTCTGTTTTCCATATTACAATCGATAGACAACTGCTTCAATCAATGTAAACCAGCATGATCAGCTCGATGGAGGTGAATCAAATCATACGAACTAGTGAGAAATGAATGAAGACCCATATTCATTAAGGGTCATGTAAACGATGCACACAATAAAAAACAATTTCTTTATGCACACTAGGTGAATGAAAGTTAAAGTCGAACACACACAAAACTGAAGCAAGTCAAAACTAGCAAGGATACAGCATACACAACTAATCCGTGCGAGAAAATTGTTGTAAGATACTTGGTCCGTATTTTTGTTACCAGTACACATATTAATAATAGCCTATCTAAAATTGGACGCAGATGAGGTAACTTCAAGTTCAGTACATTAGTATCAAATCTGGTTCCATTTACTCTCAATACAAGTCATCTAACACAAGCGATCCCGCATATACTATCCACATACATCACCATCAATTCTCACGCCCACTGTTATCATGGTCCATGAGCCACAAGTGAGCGCCTTCAGTGAGACTCAACATCGTGAACGTCTGGCACCACACAGATGCCAGAGATAGCACAGTACAATAGTCTAGCAAAATCCGGCGTGGTTTGGGCTTCGCCTTCGTACGACACAGACTAGACAAAGCACATTTGCATTTGGGAAAAGAGAGTTATCTGGATATGCAATCGAGGGAAGGTGGTTGAAAGAGTGGAAAAACTACGTACCATCTGCATTGTTGGACTGCTGTTTAAACAAGCCGGTAGCAGGTTTTTTGCATTTCTCCGTGGTTATCAGTGGTACAGCAGTAACAACCACTTGGAAGAAGCAACGACTAGCCAATAGCCATGTGGATTGCGAAATACAGGCATACTTGAGCGCCATTGGCTTATGTAACGTCTGAAAATGTAAAAAAAGACAGTATGAATCGTGGGAGGAAAAAAGGTTGTGAGTTAACTAAACAAAAACAAATAACGCTTTCGAAAATCTGACTATCCACTATGTGAAATAATCCAATCGGACTCGGAAAGCCGTTAGAGTTTGCAGCTGGTTCGAAAAAAGTATCCACAATCTTAACGACAAATTGTGTTCCGCCGTTAACACTTCCAGGACTGTCTCCAAGTGGTGGTCGTCTGTGACATCGATCATGCTATTCAGGTCACGGCAATTCCTATATGCACACGTTCTAATAAAGTCGTTAAAATGTTCTCACTTGCCTTGTTGCATTTGGATTACTTTGTACTTTATGAGTGATCCATCAGAAGATTGGATTTTATTACTAGATAATGTATTATTATTCCTTTGGCCACGCTTGCAAGTGACAGATCACATTATTAGATAACCGTTAGAATCATTACAACAGCACACACAAAAAACCCCAATATTTTCAACTTATATACCATCACCGGAGGCGGCCGTTTTCGGAAAAACCGGTCACAGTGATAGAAGCTTGAGTACGCCTACGCATATACATCACGACAGATTGTGATATACTTTGCAGCCTGGAAATGCAAAGTACTTCTGCAAGATTGCAATGATCACGTATGTTTAATGTTAGATAATGAAGTCATGGAAGTTGTTGACCGGTTTGTATACATGGAAAGCTGCATCAGCGGCGGCGGCGGAGGTGTAGAGAATGAAATAGATGCACGTATTTCTAAGGCTAGGGCGGTGTTTACTAATCTGTGGCACTTATGGCGACGGAATGGTATCTCTCTGAAGCTTGAAGGGTCGCGTATATCAGACAACAGTGAGAGCTGTATTACTTTACGGCAGCGAAACATGGCCGATCAGAGTAGAGGACGTGAATCGTCTCCAGGTATTCGACCACCGACGTCTGCGTTCAATCGCTCGTATCGGGCGACACCAACGAATAAGCAACGAGGAGGTTAGGAAGCGTGTGTTTGGCACTGATTGTCAAACGAGTTCTTTTATTCATTCACTACATTTGCACAGACTTAGGTGGTTAGGTCATGTACTAAGGATGCCAGCTAATCGCTTGCCACACCGAGCACTGTTTGCCGACACTGCGGCCGATTGGCGTAAAGTGCGAGGTGGACATATGATGACCTGATGTAGAAAAATGAAATCGTTCACGAAGGGGTTGGGCACCGTAGATCGGGTTCGTCTCCGTCGATCACACAAGTTGAAACAGCTGAGTCAAGGCCTCGACTAACACCTCTCCAACTTCTTTAAAAAGTGCCGGCAAGAGATCATCTGGACCGGCAGCCTTATTACGATTGAGAGCCGAGATGCAATTGCGAACCTCAGTCTCAGTGGGTGGTTCTAAGTCTACTGACCAGGGCGTTACATCAGAAGTTTGTGGAGGCAACACAATGGAAGCAGGAGGCCAGCTAAATTGACCCTCAAAGTGTTCCGCCCAGCGTTCCAACCTTCTGGACTTAGTATAAATTAGTGTGCCATCTGCCTCGCTGATAGCTTCACTGACAGACGGTCGTCCGGGACCAGTAGCACGGACCAGCTTGAATAGTTTGCCGGTGTTCCCTGAAGCAATGGTGGCTTCCATTTTCTTAACTTTGTCCACCAATCAAGCCTCACGGTTAGCCTTTAGACTACGTTTCAGCTTCCTATGGATATCTCTTCTAGACTTATCATGTGAACGACCAGGAGGAACCTTCCGTCTAGCTTCTAACAACTCCAGAGATTCCTCTGAAATCCAATGTTTGTCAAACTTACGTACCCCTATGCCGCATGCTATAGTACCTGCTGTCTGAATAGCTTGTGAGATTTGTGTCCAGCAGCTACTAGGGTCTTCGGAGAGAGTACCACAAAGGCAGTTTTCTAAGCTAGTTTGTTACTTATGCTTTACCGATGGTAAAGCTAATTTCATAACAGCCAGTCGTTGCTGTTAGTGGGGTCGTTGTCCAACAAAAGTAAGAACAAAACGACAACATACCAATGCATGATCTGAGTCCATGTACGTGCTCCAATAAGAACGACAGTCTTGAATGGAACCACGCCACCTGTAACTAACAGCTATGTGGTCTATCTGAGACCAGGCCTGATTCGGAGCAGGCGGGCGCCAAGTATAGCAATGACGTGAACGATGCCTAAAACTAGTGCTGGCTAAAAATAGCTTATACTCAGCGCCCAGCTGCAACAATCGCCCGCCATTATCTGACCAATGTGACGCTATCCCAAGCTTGCCACCTAAACGAGATTCGGCCTAACCAAGGTGGCCGACCTGAGCATTCATATCTCCCGCCAGAACGACTATATCAGAGCCACGTGTCGACCGAAGGAGAGCGGCCAGATCTGAGTAAAACGCGTCTTTGACGCCGACGTCACTACAGTCAGTAGGAGCGTAAGCAGACACAATGAGCAAATTTCTGAAAGTCTTGCGTCTAGAGTTGGCCTTAACAGAACCTGCCAAGCGGACAGCACAAAGTCTACTGTTAACAGGAATCCAATCTATCAATGAGGCTGAGGCCGTCGAGCTAAGGACTATACCCACTACAGCCTGACTTGTAACAGCGTCTGTGGAGTCACCTGAAGTGTATAACCAGTATCCGGTAGACAATGTGGGTGCTGTTAGTTCCATACGCTGACTACTATCCTGGATTCTAGTCTCTGAGATACAGTAGACATCGACATGCAATGAGTCTAACGTTCGTGCAAGAGCGGCCTGTTGACCTATCTGTTTTAGAGTGCGAACGTTGAAGGCACCTATATTAATTCGCATTCTAGGTCTAAGCAAGGGACGAGGTGGGCATGAAGCTGAATGGCAAGAGATGAAACTTACCGGCTCAATGTTACCACGGTTAGCTATATCTGTTGTGGGACCTGTGGAGTAACTATCAGAAATGGAGGTTGGGAGGGGCCTGAGAACTAAATTTGATAGGACAGTGGTGAGGGGTCAGCAGTAGCGTGTTTTCCCCTATCCACTCTGCTGTATGCAGCAGATATGGCGACCCGGTCGATGCAGTATGGACTTACTTGTTTTATGGTTATTCATGGTTGTGTGTGGGCTGAGATATTGCCAGGGCGCCCAGACCTAGACAGGAGAACGATTAGGGTTCTCAACCAAAGCCTTTGGCTCAAAAAGCTATACCGCAAGGCAGCGGGTGGGCGGCAGTGTACCAGAACTGGTGCGTTTTCCGAAAGAAGATGCCAACCTCCTTCCAACCCTCAACCTGGAGGACCAGGATACTGGTTTGTCAGACCTCTACCTATTAGCCGACCTGGCATGAGTGACTCTATCGGTGTGGTGGCCACACCGTCCAGTTTAGCCCAATAGGTCATCGAGATGCGCAAGCCGTCACACCGCGTCAAGGTCCAGTCTCGTTGTGACAGACATGCGACGACTACAGACTATGTGAGGCTACCGAAGCCAGTTGGCGGAACCACTCGAAATGCCTTAACCAATAACATATAGGATGTCAGACTGCTGAAATACATGTCACGTGATGAGGATAGTGACTAACTGTGAAGAGTAAACCGCAGCAGCCTCAAATACATAGTATATGTGGTTGGAATTCACATAGAAACCATGGATAACTAAATCCACCGAAAGTTTAAAATGAACAGAACGACCAAAAAGTAGCGCGCATCAGCCAGGTAACTCTTCAAAGAAGGCAAATAATTTATGTCAAGTCAATATTGTAAGTTACGGTAAGCGCTCAAAGTTGTGTCCATCTTTTTCAGCTTTCTTCAGTATCTTCAGCCTAAGGTTCTTCGTGTGGTTTTTAGTGAACGACATCACAATTTTAGGTCTAAATGCGTTCGAGGGCATAGTCCGCATATTTTGAAACTATAATATTTCCTATAGCAGTCCGCCAGTTCTTTACATGAAAACCTGTGACAACCCTACTCAGGGCAAGGATATTTGATTGTTAAGAGCGATAGCCTCACTGTCTAAATTCTCTTCTTTTCTGTTTGATGATAGGGCATACAGCGTTTATCAGTTGTTTTGTAGGTTCAAAGTGTCAAATATGTGCATGCTTGGTGTAAGACATTTTGAGTTGGCTAACGTCAGAACTACCACGATATATCACTACTTAAAACGAAAGAGGGTGACCATTTTCTTAGTCTCCAAATATATGGATGTGACAAAAAGTTTCGGCAGTTGTGGCTCTCTTGAAACATCTGGATTTGTTGTCAAGTCTCTGGGCTCTGTTTATCTGGAAAAATCTCTCACAACAGCATCTGAGACGTTGAGGAGGGGTTGTATGAACTCGACCGTTAACAAACGCAACCTCAGTTGGCGATTTTAGCTCAACAGACAAAACCTCGTGATGAGTCACCCGTTTGGATGAGTACGTGGGCAACTGATATCACAAGCATCTATTTTTCTCATTCAACTAAGCCACTGATTGCATCATTCTCTTGAAGGTGAATAATTTCGTTTTTGGTGTGTCACTACAAAAAACCCATCAGAACTGCCAGCCTACTTAGATAGATAACCATTCTCTTCAACAGTTCTTTTCAAATCTACGCAAACAATACAGCCACATTCAAATTTTAATCTACCGAATGCGTATGTGTTAAATCAAATCATAATAGGTTTTGATAGATCAACGTCAACACACCATACCTCTTGGTTTTGTCTCTCAGGAACTGTCCTACCCCGCATCATCTATAGTACATGCATGACGTGCATTCCAATAACATTTTTGTTGGATCACCAAGTGTCTCATCAGGATTGGTGCAGACAATAAACGCAGGTGCTTTTCACGCCGACTGAAAATCGACACTCTCGTCTCAATTAAATCGCTTCGGGACTTGTGAGCCCATGAGTGAACACTACATTTAGTGTGTGCACCTAACTGGTTTTCAACTATATTAGAACGCGCATTGCAAGGGCTGGTGACACTGGCGTTAGAAAAATTTTCTGTTCACTTTGAACAGTGACCCGGTTAGTGCACGCCATTTGGTAGTGTCCATGTAACCCATGACCAAACGTCCCGATGACTCAAGGTCTAAACGATACCAGGGTACAGAGTGCATTTTCTGCGTCACATTGGCTGGCAGCCAATCTATTGAGAGTGGCGTGATTCTCGCAGAAACAATGAAAAACTGTTGTATTAACAAGGATAATAGGCTCATAACAAACGGAAATAGCAAACTTGAAAACTCTATACAATATCGATGATGGACAGAGTCGGCAATCAAACGATTGCCAGTTTGAACCCAAACTACTTCGGATGTTTGGAAACGGATTATTCGGATCTTCTTTACTAGTCAGGTTTAAGCAGCCGGACACTGCCATCCAGCTTCTATATATGACATATCACACAATACAGTACAAAACGAATGAGTTGAAAAAAAACTGTAATTCAAAAGTGGTGCTTACTTTGATAATGGATCCCAACATGTTGCTTTTGCAACCAACACTGCTCCAGTGGTTCACAGCCAGGTACGTATCCACGGCAATTTGCATGCATTTCTCAGCGAAAGTAATATAGTTCAGAGGAATGACTTCCAGCTACGGTGACGAAAAAGAGTGAAAAAAAGTACGCTTGACTAGTCACGACAAGATAACATAATGAAATCGCGGTATTCAAGTTCTGTCTAAAACGATGTGAGAAGCAGAACTGCTAGGACACCGTACGAAACACATATCAGATGCTGATAAACTTTGAATTGGATGATGCCAAGGACATCACCCTACTTTCTAACGATTCATAGGGTTCGAAATCACTTTTACCTCGTCGGCGACCGTCAGTTATCGACACAGAATGTGCTTTGATTACAAAAAAAATCCAACATATTATTTCAACACTGACATGAGCCTTTAGCACGCTAGAGTTGATGGATAATATATGTGGGGTTACACATGTTAACGAAGGAGTGCACGAAGCGATCAGCAGTCGCTTACCGCGGGCTAGACTAACGTCTGACAATCAACATCGGTGGAAACAACGGAAAGAGGAGGGGGGGGAGGCGCAGTCAGCACTAATAAGTTCTGTTCAGTCACACGTTTGCAAAAGTCAACCTAACTGAGCACACAACATCCGCCCATTAACCATCTTTGATAATCGTTGCTTGCCTTTTTAAAATGAAACTGAAAAAGCTAAACGATAGAGCATCAGGCAATATGAATATCAGTGCGCCTAAACTGATTTCAGGTTATCAACCACCTCGTTAATTTGCTACATCCTCCACTCACAACCACATAGTACAATTCGTGAAATCTTATACACAGAACCGGGTGTCAACTGTGAAGGACGGGATACAGCCAAAAGATATAATATAGGAGTTTGCTTGCTAAGCTGAGGACCGAGGGATCTGTCATATCTAATAGACAGCAGAGAATTGTAGCCAACAGCACCCGTGTGGAAAATTTCTTCTATCCTGAACGTGTTTATCTGCTTTCTTTCACTACTCATTCCATGTTGTGAGATAAACTGTCTGTGTTTCCATGAAGTAATATTTTCAACATTTACACACGTGTCGGACATAGAAAAAACAGGTGTAGTTAAACAGTTATAATAGATAAACTAAACAAACAAAGACAAAGATCGGGTGAGATAAATGAATGGGAAATAGTTGGGATGAAATGGACAATGGAAGGTAAATAAGTGTACGTAGTAGTGGTCTATGTGATATGAAAGCAGATCTGTCAATTGGATGAAAATAAACATGGACATACGCTCGACTTACAACAGTCATGCTAAAACACATAGTCCACAGACAGAGTTGGCTCCATCTAGAACCTAACAATTTATTCGCACAGTTACAACGTGGTAAAATGCGCATTGGTGGGGTCATTAAATTCGTGTGTACTATATTCATGAGTGAAAGGTGTATCGAATCCGGTGTTTGGTAAGCAACTGGTTATTTACTGAAACAGTTCAGGAAATCGTACAAATAAAGACTAGATCGAAACAGTTGTCCACCACTTCACTGATAGTCACCGGAACCAACTGTTTGCCGTGACAAATTCAAATGCGTATGCAACAACTGAAAAGATTTATTCGCTGGATATGGATAAGAGTAAACAAATACAAAAAAATCACAGTGGCGATGAAAGTGTGCCCAATGAACCATGCAAATGGAACCAGACGGTCAGAAAATAAGGGCAGCAGAGTGGGCGACTACCCGCAGGTTAACTATGTATAAACAACCGCACACATCATCTCCACAAGCAGGTGCGGCCGAACGAAACAGATTGACGAATCTTCACACCATCATCATTATAGACAGCAATATAACAGTGATTTACACTGATGCTTAACTGCCAAACAACCAGGAAGGAAAGACAAACCCTGTACAGCATGATAGAAGAAAGAAGAGGGGAAAGGACCTAACTACTAGAAACAGCTACGTCTATATTCAAACATTCAACATCAAGGTGCCTACACCTTGCAAATAAACAACCAGTCTGTAAGTGAAAATAAACCGTCAACAGCAAGACAACTTCTGCACGGCTTTCCCTGCCCCACGTCATTAAATGCACTCACTTCACAGACAACCTATAGTAACCGACCCCTTCGTGAACGATTTCATTTCTCTACACTAGGTCATCATCTGTCCACTTCGCGCCTTACGCCAATCGGCTGCAGTGTCGACAAACAGTGCTCGGTGTGGCAGACGACTAGCTGGCATCCTTAGTACAAGGCCTACCCATCTAATTCTGTGCAAATGCAAGGATTGAACAAAAGAACTCATTTGACAATTACTATCAAATACCCGTTTCCTAACCTCCTCGTTACTTACTCATTGAGACCACCCGATGCGAGCGGTCGAACGTAGACATCGGTGGTCAGATATCTGAAGACGGTAAATGTCTTCTACCCTGAACGGATTTGAGTTACTAAGAAGGCCACAAACTGAAAATTGTCATGCGACCATTAACATTTTGACAACACGGTTATAAAACGTCATGTATAGTGCGGTGAACCTGAAAACATGATATGAGGTGTCTCAGTTTCTATGAAAAATTGTTATGTTTCAGTCAATCTTCTAGTAATTTGTAAATCAGTTTCATCTGTGAATGCAGCTTTTTAGTATTCAACGTTCGGTGAAATTTTTTCAAATCAAACACCATCCACACTTGATTGCAGCCCTTGCCTTCATATACGTGTTTCGGTTGGTCCACTTCGAGAGGTAGCATTAGATTCGAGTTCCGCCCTTATTCGAGCTCATCAATAATGTCTATTCTCATCTGGATCGGAATTTGTATTCCGGCCATGGTGCTTCTGAGGCCAGCGTGTTTATTATAACGCCAATAAACTCACATTAGACACGATCGAATGATTATATGCAAACGCTCAACAATAAACATGTGTGGGCAGTGTTCAGACTGCCCGATCATTTCGGACGGACAGTAAACAGAATCGCTTTGTTCAATCCAATAGACAACCCCACGATCAGGGCTTCTTAGTTAGATTGAACTTCATCGAACCAACTGAGCGTGGTTTAAGTAGTTAATAGAAGTTAGGCGATTTAGATTATTTTAAATTGAAAAGTTTTCGTGATAGCACGCTCTGTTGGAAAAATATCGTATCACATTCATCAACGCATGCTGATTTCTAGACCCGCCTTCTCTTTCAAACGCTGTAACGTTTACTGAGAAGTTTGTCAACAGCCACGTGTTATCGATCATGGATCATGGTGGCCAAAACATTGAGACGATGGAGTCGAATGATTTAACCTGAAATCCGCGTGCTGGCTAGCCAGGCTATGGTTACAGCGATGTGCTGAGATTGTTCGCTAACTCGACTCTTTTTGGGAATCTACTTTTAAGTAAGCATTTCAGTTGGAGTTCCGCCGAAATGGTTTGAATATTCCGTATCCGAGTGAACAATTGAGGGACGATCGGTATGTATTCCACGCAAGCAGGATGCGTTATAATAGTTAGTTCTAGTAGTAAAAAATCGTTGAACGCTGCAAAACATACACACGGAAGTATGAATTACACGTTAGAAAAATGAATCAATGACATGAACGACGCACAGTTTGGATATAAAATTGATGGAGCACCTATCAGGTTTGTAGGCTTGGCAATATAGATTGATTACTGATGAGTAGTCGGGGATTTGGTTAATTTCAAGTTGAACATCACCCACAATTGATCGCAGCTGCCGCATCCCCGTAGACTTTCCAGTCGGCTCCTTTCGAAGCACTAGACTCGAGTTTCGCTCTCATTAGAGCTCATCACTAGTGCATATCCCTGCCACAGCCGGGATTAGAACTCCGGCCGCGCTTTCATGAACCAACCGTGTTTACCCCTGTGCCACTGACCTCACATTAAGCACGACCGAATTATCATATGCGAGCACTCAACCACTTTCGCTTGTGAGTAACGATCAGACTGCCCGGTCGTCTCGAAATGGAAACACAGTTACCGTCTGTTAACTCCAATCGATAACCCCGCGATTAGGACTTCTTAGACAGGTCGAGATCTCCGATCTCATTAAACCTGCTAGGCGAAAGTGGTTGAGATTTCACATATAATAGTTCGGTCGTGCCTAACGTGAGGTCAATGGCGCAGTGGTAAACACGGTTGCCTCATGAACGGCATGTCCGTGGTTCAAGTCCAGGCAGTGGCGATGATATGCACTACTGACGAGCTCTAATGGGAGCGAAACTCGAGTCTAGTGCTTCTTTTCGAAAGGGGCCGACTGGAAAGCCTATGGAAATGCGACAGCTGCGATCAATTGTGGGTGACGTTCAATCTATATGACAGTACAGATATACCCCATAACAGTGGATGATGCAGTTAAAATCCACTTCTTATTTTTTGCATAATACTGTTTTGTTGAATTCTCACTCGAATCAGTGACGCGAGAGATGCCGTAGATGTGACAGCCTTTTAAATCGCATGTGGTTTTACAGATTTCAGTCATAAAATCACTTTAATGTTTAATTGCTTCCATATTTTAGCGTTCTCTCAGACATCCCAATTAAGATTTGGGGTTTAAATCCAAGAAAACCCTGTAGGTCATATACGAAATTTTCTTCTTTGATGACAAGGTTTAAGCGTGTTCGAAGAACTCCAAGGACTGAACGTTGCACTCGATTTATTTTATCAGTCATATGACAAGGGAAAACAAGAAGGCGACTTGAAATGAGATGAAGATAATTTCAAAATTGACTCATAAAATAATAGACAGAAACCTGGGCAGAATGGCATTTCGCAGCTTCGGTGTTAACCTTTCGCTAAGCTACAGACTAGAAGTAACACATTCAGACCAGGCATTGTGAATAGGATATTTGGTCTTGACAACATGAGAATGATCGGCTATAAAGTCCGCCATGCATGAGATTATGCATGATCAACACGCCCTACACCAATGAGTCAATCGTAGAACCTGTCATCAAGATGATCAACAAAGCTAAGTTTCAGACTGCTGCTAGTCTGGCTGTTGCTACCGAAGCTAATTACTCCCAAACGAATCACTACGCTGACAAGTATAAGACAGAGGCTAGTGGATATGCAGCAAAAGTTCTGAATGAGCTGCTGAGCGATAGTAGCTTAGTAATGGACGAACAGGTCAGCATTATACACACAGTAGGTCACTGAGAATTTACTAAAACTATCCTTAGTGCCTGCGTGGGCGGCCGCCATTTTGAATATGTCGAAACATTAGACGGATCATGCCTGTTACTGACTCTGCCACCAGAGTGCCAGGAATACCTGCTGATTGGCAAAAACTGGTGTCGCACATGCTACTGATCGCCAGCTTATGGCTTTTTTCTACAATTAGTCTCTTCTCGATCTTAAGGTTGAATACGATGAGGTCATTGCTAAACCATTCAAACATCATCGGGGCCCGGTGTTGGGTTTGTTGAAGTTCGTTTGGTACGTTTGTCGTCTTATGTTTGATACGAGATGGAACGCTGGATTCGTTCAAACATGTTTGGTTTGTTTATAAGAAGTCGGTTCTAAATTTGTCTTTGCTTAACCTGTTACTGTGTGCAGTGCACAGTCATGTCGAATTTCATACAAATGCACGCATGAAATGTCTTTTTTTCACCACAACTACCGTTGCGTGCCTAATTAAATTTTCTCGTTTGGTATTGTTTAACACGCGCTCAACGTCACCTATACGTGATTAGTTTAATGAGCTGACTTCCCGTTGAGTAATGGCCACTTGTGAACTCGTTTTTGGTTGTTCCAAGGTGAGAGAACACTTTCATTGTAATTCTATCAAAAGCACCGTACAAATCTCAATCATTTCGATCGTATTTTCGGACGTTTTCTTGGACTTGGAGGATAGTCTCATTAACGCGACCGTTTGCCGAGTGAATTATCCTAAACCGCCAGGACGGATTTATCAACACAGATCCATCCAACCGATACTGAGTCTGCTTCCGGCAATGTGGACCGAAATATTTCAGCATAACTTGAAACGACAAACATTTGATTCCATCTGTAAGTTTGCAGAACCTCGCAGATAATGATATCCCGGAAACTGGATCAATCGATATTGCGCGATTCGATTTGCCTACTTCGTTAAGAGATACACTTCCTAACACCATCGTAAAAACCCAGCTGCAACAAGTTATTGGCGCCCGTACGCGACACCGCATACTGAATTGTGGTTAGGGTACTCTTGCATCAAAAAGGACTTAGGCCGAGCTCCTCATCAAAGACAAACAACGGTGATGTCAATTAAATTCTGGTGCATTTGTTAATGTTATGACAGCAAGTTATCCGCAAAGGATCAACCATATAGCCCTCTGATAATCAAATACGAATGTGGAATAGAAGAAAAAGGTAAGCGCTGGTGAAAACAAGTGTGTTGATCAGTAATCTGAAGAACTACAAATCTAACATGAGTGATTTTTTTTGCTGTAGAAGGGGATTCGGCACCAATCTTCAGCGGGGATGTAATTCAAACGATGGATTTCGTGACCTTTCATCACGAAAAGTTGCTTCGTGTTAGACAGGTTTCAAATGTTCGATCAGTACTGCCTTGTATTTGGTCCCCTTTAGGATTATACGCAGGATACTGTGAGTTTCTCTGTAGTCAGTAATGCGGCATCGGTTATGTTAACCGTCGGGGGAATTCCGTTAACCATGAGGAATAATGTATAGAACAAGTTGAATCGATTACCCGAGCAGAAATTAATGGCGCCAGTAGACGAGCCTATTGATTGAGTCAGACAGGTTGAAATAACGTTAAAAACATCTGATGATATTAGCGCATGCATTGATTCCATGTTGCTGAACGCTGTACTCTACAAGGAAGAATACAAGTTGTTGACTTTAAATGATATTTTGCTCGAATTAAACCAAACTCATTTCTTCACGAAAGTTGATGTCTTTCACGCACTAGCAACTGAATTGAATGAAGATTTAGGTTGTCTGTTCTGAGCTCCTTTTGAACGTTTTCGGCGACCGCGGTTACTATTTGGATTAAAGGTGCCGAGCAAATTTTCCAAGAAACGTTTAGTTCAGGCGTTTGACAAACTCGAAAGATCGGCGTGCGTCGCATACGGTGTGCTGAGATATGGAAGAACGAATACAGAGCACGACCAGAATCTCGAAGCGTCTTTAGAGCGATGCATGTCGCAATGAATAGTGATGTTACGAGATGAGATGAATTTCCGAGCGACAGCTGTGACCATCAGTGACTACCCACTCACACTTGAGGAGTCAAAGCCGATCCAAAATATGCCGCCTCCGAAGATGCAGAACCAGTTTTGTTTTAGACGACAGAATTAACTACTTTGGTCGAGTTCTCTCAAGGCTGACTGACATACTGAGTCCATTTCGGCAATTTAAACACAAAGGAGTCACAGGAATTTGGACTGACTTTCAGCGATTAACATCCAACGAAACGATGAGGTTAATTTCGATGGCTCCGGCACTGGTATGGTACAATCCTGATCTTCTTGTAGTTCAGTATGATAGTATACTATCCGGCCTTAGAACAATGCTATTACAACAAGGGAGACCGACAGATTAAAGAAACTGGAGTATTTCAACTGCAGAATGAAACCGTACGCAAATCGAAGAGAAAGTGTTGGCTATTTTTTTGCACTGGGACGCTTTAACACACTTATCTTCGTGAGAAGGGCATACACAGAAAACATGCACATGGATCACAAACCTCTGATAACGATAGTACAGTAGCTGCTACTCCTCCACGTCTACAAAGGATGATGATCAGGCTACAAAAGTATGATTGTGAGCTAGTCTACCAGCCCGGAGAGAAATTGTACATTGCTAATACTCTCGCGCGCATCTGTATACTCATTGCTGCGACGTATATTTCTGGATTCGACGCCACTAATTCAGCGGTACTGATAGACGGAGGAATGGAACTACAGGATGTGATGGGATGTGCACTCAAAAAGTTGACTTGTATAACAAACCGTGGCTGGCCACAGGGTAAGAATTATTTAAGGATCGCGATCAGTTCGTCCAAAAAAAGGACATAATCTTCAAAGGAGAGAGGATAGTCATCCCGAAAGATATGCAGCAGAATGTCATTGAGCAAATCCATGTGAAGCATGTCCGGGTGAACAGCTGTGTTCAGGCATGTCCAGTAAGATAAGAGACTACAAGGTACAGTGCGAAACTTGCGGGAGGTACGACTCGAAACAAGTAACGGAAACGATACCAATGAAAAAACCTTCGGAAAGGCCATGGCAACTAGCCACATCCAGCATATTCGCACACAATACTTGGTCACCGTAGATTATTTCTCGACTATTTTGAAATCGACTGGCTAAGCAGTATCACCGGAAGTGCGGCCGTCAACAACCTGGGTTCTCAATTCGATCGGAATGGTATACCGGATGTGTTTTTTTCGATAATGGACTTCAGTCTATGTGCGCAGAATTCAGGACGTTTACAAATGAGTGGGAATTCGAGCGTCGAACAAACAGCCTGTATCATGGCCAGTCAAACGGGAAGACCAAAGTTGCAATCAAGGCCGTGAAAAAACTGCTACAGACTGTCCAGGAGTTAGGGGAATATCCGTGTCTACTGTTTCTAGAAAGAATAAACATACCGAATGAGACTATTGGATGCAGTGTGACGGAATGAATAGACAGATGAAGGACGCGGACAAAAATGTCCATGACATCTGACGATTCAAATGTTCAGGAGAGCCTGCAACGAGGCGGAATGCAACAAAAAAATGAACTATGGTAGCGCAACTCGAAAATTTACAACCTTTAAACCAGAAACAAGATATGGATCCAGTGTATCCCTGAGAACCCGAGACAATGGACATATGGTGTGGTGGTCAATGACCGTGGGCATAGGTCACATGGTGTTGATGTGTACGGGAGTGAGGAGAAATCATGTGCACTTGAGAAAGCGGATTTCAATGGTAAGACAGGCCCGTAACACATGCCATAAGTCATCAAGAACGACGAACCTATGAAATAGAAAAGGAGGTAGATAGATTGGAGTGGAGAGGTTTCCTGGTTAGAGAAAGTTCAGTAGACTAGAGCTCACGCACAAGAGGTTACAAGTGGAACTGTGATCGATCGACGCCAACCAACCAAACATTGGCGATCGAAATTGCTTGTAAAAGGTGGTGAACGCATTTCGGACTTAGATGTCTGAATTGTCACGATCGTGGAGCACAACAAACAGGTAAAACAATATCCTTGTTACCCAATAGAAACAGTCACTGTAAACACTCCTAGTCGTCCATAAAGAACACCATCAAATGGGAAAATTGGTTACACAATCAATGCGTGGCTCTAAAGGTGTAGCAGGACCAACAGAAGGCTACTATCCGACGCCGAAGTTGACAACAAACGGGGTGGAGAGAGGTGGCTGTGTTTAACTGTGCTGAACTGAGTAGATAAATTCGTGGTTATGACAGTGAGAAAGATATATATAGATGTTACTAGAATTGTTTAGGCGGACAGAGAAACCACGGAAAATTGAAACAGTTGAACAGTGAATTTCTCACGGTATCACTGAACGGCACGCTTATTGGGCGCCTATCCAGAAGAAGTGGCCGTTGAAATCACAGAGGAGTTTGTTTGCATAGTCCGATATACAACGCAATAAAGTGACGGAAAAATAACAAACCTATATGTAACGATGACAGACGGCAACATTCAAGTCAAGTATAATCGGCAGTCCAACGTAGCTAGATCGTGTCAATGGCGACTAGGCAGCGTCCAGTTATATCACAATGAATTCACTATTAAGCTGATCGAATGATTAACAGTCACGATTGTGTAAAATTTCGATAATCCCGCGACCGTAAAGGTCATTCATTTATGGTTGAGAAGTTTCTGATGCACAGCTCAGTAATACATCGGCCTGCATTGAATCGCTCGGTCCAGTTAGGTAGATAGTAGACAGAGATCACAGAAAAAGAAGACGACTTTACTTGAGTATTGCCAGAAAGGTTTGCCATCAGACTCAAATGACAACCAGTGAATAAACAACAACCAAAATAAATTTGGGCAGAACGATCTGAACGAATCGTAGGGCGTAGCTGCACGTCCACTAGTCGCTGGTTCATACAGTAACACATAAGGCAATTCATTTGAATGAATTATGAAATACAACCATATTAAATGGGAATTTTTGAAAAGTGGAAACAAGAGGAATATACCCAAACTCACTCTCCCGGGACCACATTGGTCTGGTTTTGGAACGTGTACAGCGTAGCCGGCCAACACGAGCAGCAAGTGTAGCAACGACGGTAGATGTGAATGTAATTCGCTTTCAGAAGGCTGCATCGTCTGCAAACACGATTGGATTAAGATACAGGAGAAAACGAACAACCATAATAATTTTGAAGGGGAACCATGAAGATGGAAAAATTCAAAACGATGCATACAGCAGTTAAGCGAGTACGTTTTCACACCACAGCGCCCTGCACTGCTGCTATGAGACATAATAGATCGCATGTAAAGACTGGGTGTATATTGCCTAGCCGCCAATAATAATGTCAGAAACAGTCACAGTAAATGAGGACCAACTTAGCAATCAGGTGATTTGCCGTCGAATTCGTTACCACTAAGCTGACGTAGCATAAAATAGTTGCAGACGATAAGGACCGCACGTGACCCAACTCAAATCGCGTATCAGGATAAAACAACAAAGCTCATTACACATAAGATCTATAAAAGTTAACTTCACCAAATGGGAGCACGAGTGCAGACACTTTCACACTACTTCTTCATTTATTCGAATAGAGATACAAACGGTTATACACCATAGGAATTTTACTCAGTCACAACAATTATGTAATCGTTATAGACACACTGAAGCTTAATTAAAATGGAACCAAGCGGTAAAGAACAAGTCGCAACTAGAAATCAAACGAAAGAGTGGAGTGAAAACCCGATTACTAAAACCATCCATATAAAAACTCAAAAAATTAGCACACTGTAAGTAAACAACCGAGGTGTTAATCAAAGTATGGAGTGATCAGAAATACGGTTTCTCTACGACCTTTAATACCCTACTTCATTAACGACATTTATTTAACAAAAAATCCAGCCAAACAACAACACCACATCACTGCGTCCGATTAATTGCCATCTCACCTAAAGTCTCCGATTACCGATTGAACGAGTAGCGAGGATTACAGCGGCTAATCGACTGGTAGCTGTTCCACCTTCAACCTCAGGCTAGTCGGAACCACAGACGACTAATTCGTGCCCTTAACATGTGGCCTGTCAATCTAAGGCCGCATGCACTCAGAATGAACGAATAAACTTATCTGATATGCACTACCAAACATTCACAACCTACCCTCACAACAGATGCCAGTTAATGCGAGCGAAAGATCGTACATATCGATGATAAAATATCTGAAGAAAGTACAACTCCTCCACTCTAAATAGCCAAGTTTCGCGGCCGTAACGTAATTCGGCTCTTATAACCGCCTTATATACGAGACGCTTAAAATTCAGGTGTCAATCTGTCGCCAGAGATATCCCAGACAATCGGAAACAGTCCCAGTCTTACAGATATAACCCACTATTTCAATTCGTGTACTTCAAACAAAGCTGATGCAACATTAAAAGTGTACGAATCAATCAACGGCTTTCACACAGTCACTATCCGCATAATCACAACAGTCTTTCAGAAACACTACAATATGAAGCTGTAAAGAACATTCAGAAATATTCAGCGGAATGGGAGGTAGTGTCTAACATGGTCTGCGATATTTAAAGATCGCCAAATAGCTAAGCATGATGCCATTCGGATGTCAAACATTTCTAATGTTGTGTAACACTGCATCAGAGTTGGAAATATGAATTTCGATTTCATTTCCAACATGTGAGGTCTACAATCCTAGGAGACAAACCCAAAGGATTCACTAATAAGTAGTTTGGCAGATTAGTTAATTTAGAAGAGAATCAATTGTGAAAAATCTGTGCTTAGGATGTATTCGAACTAGCGACAGAGATTAAACTAACTGATCTACCAATTTACTTATTAGTAACACAATTTCTATACTCAACAGTGGCGGTGGTGAATTCAAAGTGAACCGCTTGAGAAATCCTGCCGGGACAGTCCACCACTTGGATCATTTGGTGAATTTAACATAAGACGGTAGAACAGATGGGTAACAAAGTCCAAAGGAGAAATTTCTGAGCTTCCAGCTTAGCCTCGTAGCTCAGCAGATGGAGAGCTTGATGCGTATGAGCATGCTGTTTCTGTGGCTGGTTGAAATCCAGCCGAAGTCTAGACTTTTCACAATTGGGTCTCCTCGCAGGAATGTAATTATTTAATCAGACACAAGTGTTACTGTCGCATCACTGGAGCAACATGCACCTCAAAGCAGCAAGGTGCATCCCAAGGGACTTGGCTTTTATTAACACGACAGGATAATCTAACTAGAAAGCATACAAAACAAACTCACTTGTATGAGGAGTTCCAGGGACCGGATCGCAGATGTCTGTAATGCAGATAATACCCCATCATCGATCACGGGCAACAGAGTGAAGTTTGACTGTGGATACAAGTAGGAGACGTACAACGGCATGAGAACACCGAGCCGAACGATTTTGTCCAAGCGACGGAAATGGGACTCGGTAAAGTGTGTTCGCGTTCGGCAAAACAACGGTGGGAAGAGATCGAACAGCAGCGTCATGAATGACGTAGTTGGTAAGAACAAGACAGAGGACTGATGAGTTGTGTGGGAGAAAACAGTGAATGAGAAGGATAAAATATTTTGGTTCAGTCAATACAATACAGCATTTAGGTATTCGGCTGTCTGCTAAGTTTGGTATTTAGGCGGCAACAAAAATGACAAGTTGAGTACCTGGATTATTCAACCTGAGTCACCAAGTCTACCACTATTCCCAACAATGACAAATATAGTATTAATATACACTAGTGAAATGAATCCATTTAAATACTCACTCACAGTGACGAAAAACTCGACTGGGCAATCTCATTGTCACTCATTAACAAGAAAATCCATTGAAGGCAACAACAGCTCATCATTTAAATGTAATTTACTGGACAAAAATATCATTCATTTGACGAACGAACAAAGAATTAGCCGTAAGTTTTATATATCAAATCAACTCGAATTTAGTATAACATGTCACAACAAAGGCAAACAGTGGCTCTGCACGATTAACATTGGAATAGTAGACGTGTCTGCAGTTAGATTGTTGCACAACTTCATTTGATGACGTCTACACAGATACGATTCGATATTACACGATGCCAGTCAAAGGGCACACTTTCGAAGTAAGATCGAGTCGTCATCTGCTTAGAAAGAAATGAGTGACATCAGTAACGGCTGCCATATACATAGCACGATTGCGTAACATAATTTAGTTCACGTTATTCCATCTCTTACAATGGATCATGTAAAGGCTGTATATTGTTCAGATGTTCGATCCGGGAATGGAGCATTCCCGATGATATGTTCGAAATTAGGGAACCTAATGGAATATCTACGTTATAACCACCGTGCTATATTGAGTTCAAAGCTGATATCAGGTTAATAAAATGGAACGTATTAAGCTAGCCTCAAAACTACCGGCAAATCAACAGGCCACGGTAACTAAGATCGTTGAGTTAGGCGAAACATATAAAATAAGCATTTTAAAAGGAAATTCGAAAATTACTGTGTTCTTAGCACCGACATCGTTTTGTGTAACAACACTTTGACCATCTTGCCCCTCTGATTCACTCGAGATAGTATCTTGGACACCATTAGCCGGTGGCAGTCCATGTAATTTGATCGCTTGACACCCAATTTGTAACCATGTCTCCCACGCTGGAGACCAGAGGCAACTGAGACCTTGATCTATTTGAGTAGCCTGTACGTCCAATAGAATTTGTAGTGCGGTTAGCGCAGAAACCGAGATCTCTGCGCTGTTGGTAAGTGCATGTTGCTTGATTTGATCGAGCAGAGCAAGCCATACTTTAGGAAATTCATCTGCAAGTAAAGATAGACAGTACAATCCACAAATGCTTACAGGTGAAATTTGTCTAATTGCTAAGTGAAGTAAACGATGTGATTTTAAACAACGAACAAATATGAGATCCCTGAATAAGCACAGAATAATCAGTTCCATTGTGAACGCACGTTCATACATAGGAGGTTGACGCTGACCAATAGTTATCATATAACCCAGAGATATATGGAGAAGGAGGATAAATAACAGAAACCCCCAGACCAAAAAGTAAACAGTCAACACCAAGGTACCAACACATTGCAAGTAAGTGATCAGCTTACGGGTAAAAATGAGACGGTGTCTAAAAACTCGTACGTAAATCGTGTTGTAGATGATAGAATATCGTTGCCCATGGCGCAAGTAAGCTGTTCTACGTCTGCGATTCAAATACTGACAGTCGATACGCGTTAGGGGTTGAGACATTTGTTAACAAAACTCGTGTATTCGCTGTTAACAGTTTATATGTGTTTTCAATAGGAGAATGAAAGTGTAGGTCAGTGTTCATATTCAGGCCTTGCATTTTAAGTTTACGCGATTGGTCAGATTATAACAAATTGGAACAGATTGAAGGCCAGTTCGAAAAAGGAAGAGTAAAAGATAGGATAAAACATGTGACGATGATGGGAGGCAGAAATAATTGTTTGTCAGTCTTACGCTGCATGCGATTTCTGTAAATTGTTTCACGTTCTTAGTTACCTTAAAAAGCTGATCCAAAACATAGCCAAGAAAGGTTGTGAAAACTAATCATAGCAATACTTTCCAAATGACTCCGGCATGATGTCGTATCCTTCAGTGTCTGGCCGGTGACACCGGTTGTCTGTTGGATTTCAACCGAATAAAGCTAACGGAGGCCAAACTTAATGTCCATTTTCTCAGACCTTTGTGCGGCACACGGCCGACTGAAAAAGTGATGAGAAAAAGAGGAGTGGAGCAGCCTCGCAGCATTTCGTAACGGAAGGCGATGAAGGCCAGTCAGAAGTCACAACTCTACATGAGTATACATGTACCTATCAAGGGTTGTAGACTTGTTGGTCCATGAACTGAGAAAATTCGTCTCCATTGTTTGCATTCCCTACATCTTCCCACTAACCTGACACTTGTTCTCACTACCTCACCCAACCCACTATTTTACATAACTAATGTGTCATTAAACCTCCGCGGTGCGGATCACTTTTCTACTGGCATGACGGCTCACCTTTGACTTTGCTGGTGCTGTTGAGAAACTATTGATTTTGCTGGACGAGACTATCGTCACGAACGTCTGAGATTTACCTTTTGTAATTATTGATGTATTTCTTTAATAGTACCGTAGAAACTGTTGGGTCCAATCTTGTTTTCAATTTAGCAATCCGTTTTGGACTACGCGTAGCTCAACGATCAGACGTGGATCGTAACAAAAGTGTTATTGGTCAATGAGTTATTTTCGGGAACCGTTTTGTCGACAGAACAGAAGGTTGTCCTGATGTCCACGGACACAACTTCTGTTGACACTTACTGGACGTGACGAGGTTAGACGAAAAACGAAGAACTGATCAACATATTCACTGCTTGCTGAAACTTTAACTTGGTTCTCATGACACTATTCAGACAACCTGCGGAGCAGAATAGATACCAAGAGCATAGATGCAAATGAATTCACACTGATTTCTTGGAATCTGGCACACACACCTTATACGCTTTTTTTCCAAAATGACGATAACTAGCGATTTCACTACCCCGAAGAAGGAATTTCCGTTATATTCCAAGTCGCGGAAAAGAGAACGTACGATTATCAAATCAGTGCATCTTCCCTGAGGAACAATATCGTCTTGTGGTGTTTAAGAGTGTGAATTCTTTATAAATCACTGCTTTTGAAAGACGATCTCCAGACAGATCACGGAACACAACTCAGCTCATAATGCGGAAAAGTTAGCACAGAAGGCAACCGGAAGTGATCCGAATAGCGTTCTCGGAGGTTTCGCAGACAGTATATTAATGAATTATGTACTTCCACATGTAGCACAATAAATCCACAAAAGTGGTCGCATTGGAGAGGGAGGTTAAGCATAGTTGTTATACTGGGTTAGACTGAGAACAGTGGTTTGATAACCAATATATGACCTGGACTCTGAGTATGAAGGCACTGATATTGAAACTTACATCAGTAGGGCGCTTTCGGCTTCCTGATAGAGGATGATGTTTGATACAGTGAGAAATAGAAGTTAATGGTGTTGGTTGTGTAAATATATATGAACCAGTGTATATTTTACTCCCTGTTTCTTTCTGCATCTTTTTTAACGTTAAATAATTATCTTTTCTTATAATGCATTTTGGCAGGATTGGAATCTAATCGCCGGTGCATTGAGTACATTTTATTTTAACCAAGTAAAGGGTCTTGGAGCAGCGGAACTGTTACAGGCAACTGATGACTGTCTTAGTTTGAAAATCAGCAGCCGCTTCTGATTTAGGTGATGAGAACGTTTTCTGAAGCTGTTTCCTTGGTAGATAAGTTTCAGGGAAATACGTAGACCTGTTCAGGTTCTAACTATACGTTGTTCGAATCCATAGGAGGGCAAAAGTGCTACAAATTAATTGGCGGCAATAACTAGTTTGGGAGATGAACACTCAGAAAATGAGTGTTCGTTTTTACAATTTGCTACCTAATCCGGCAGCGTCACCAACCATCAGTGCTCGCTGTCACATGGACTTCAGTCCGGGAACACAACAGTAAAGCAAACACTGAAACTAAAGCTTTCATACCCCGAACAAGGGCGGTTGTTTCCAGCTTAACCCAACAGATCTGAACGGTGTGCGACGTAACAAGTGATGTGTTTGCATATGTAATAAGCGCCAGAGCGAGAAAAATCTGTTAAAGGAGACTGTTGAGCTAAGCGGCTGGAGAAGTCAGCTAGCAGTGAAAACAAAAAGGTGAACCTGATCATGCTGAAGCGACATTCCTATTACATGCTGTTAATGCTTCGGAAAAATACCGACATTTTGTGAACAACATTCGTGCTGGTTAGTCAACCACATAGGGAACAGATTGCGCGGTTGGAATATACACGCGGTCAGGTCAAGCTTGAAGCATATGTGGCGTAATGTGACAAACACCCAACAATCTAGGATCGTCAATGTTCTCGTAGTGGGCAACAGTACACAGTCAGATTCCTATTTACTGGACTGCCTGGCATGAGCAACTCTGATTATATGATCAACACTCCATCCAGTTTTGCCTAGCAGGTTGGATTGTCAGCATGCACAAGCATCATACCACGTTACAATCCAGTCTGTACACGATGGCAGGTGTAACGGAGAAGTCCTTCAACAAGTTGCACTGCCGTTTTCACTAAGTTTCCACGATTCATAGAGACCTCGGTCACATATGTTTATATAACCTTGAGGGAACGTTCACCATAAAAACAGACAAGCAGAAACCTACCATAAGTGACGTAATGATCGCACACGGCACGCAAAAGTCGTATGAACTGGTGAAGAACAGGAAGCGAAAAGAAAGAAGCTAGGGAAGAAAATACAAAGAAAGAAGCAAGACTGCTACAAAAGTGGTCAAAATGAATTGTACAAAGGGCTAAGGGATATCAAATAGACAAGAAAAATAGATCGTATTCCAAATAAACAAAAAGTGAGGCCAGCATTTCACAATAATTCACAAAGTACACTAATCTCTTCTTCAGCTTGTTTCCAACGGATATACCATGCAATCCGAATCAATCATCTTCTGTATGGCTGTACTATACACATGTATGACGAAGACCCACACACTTCTCGTGGATGGTTGATTAATCATGAAATACGTCACACAGTGTCTGAACGTCTAACAATCGTTCAATACAACTCAATTATTCCAACTTTAGCTATATGACAGGTGAGACTGATAGATAAAAAGGTGTGAGATTGTTGCACTCGTTATCACAGTGTGTCTGTGAATTAGTGATGGGAACATCAATTCGGCTTGTTGATTTTTCGTGAGCGAGCTCCGAGAGTTCCAGTTCAGATGTCCCGATGAAATGGTTGATTGAGTGGATCGACTTCTCTCAGATAAACGCAAATCAATGAAAATCTGAGATGTGATTGTGGTGATACCAAGTACACCAATCGGTAATACGTTGGTTGATTGGGGCTTGTGTTTCTGGGAGTGCATTCGTTCACACTTGAACAGGCCAACGTTGGTCAGTTAACATGTATAATAGCATTTCACCGGAAAGTTAACGCCACTTGGTATATATACGTGCTGCCTTTGTAAACCTGTAACATCTGTGGCGTCGAAATGATGCCCGATTGTCGTTGAAAGGATTGATACGTAACAGTTACGCGTGTTCTGTTTTGCTCTATGGCACATGAACGTGGTCGGTTAGCAACAAACTTGTTGGGATTGGCTACCGTTGTTTCCCTCACTTAGACCATATCAAGTGAGATGATCACGTGAGTAGTGCAACCTATTCCCAGTGCGTAATCCGGAAGGCTCCTGACCAATTAGTCCACTAGTCACATTGAGATGGTTGGGTCACGTACTCTGCATGTGAGCTGTGCGTTTATCGTACCGGACATTACGTACTGAGACCACCAACAGTTGGATGAAACCACTTGATGGTCAAACAACAACGTGATTATGAAATATGGACACCCTGATTGTTCCATTCAGTAAGATGGAAAGGAGTTGCCTGCCCGGCTAGGGTCCTTGCGAACGATTAAATCTATGGCTAGAAACGTTATTAAATATGGCAATGTGCAGCAATTAATCGCATATCTGTATTCATACCGACTGTAGTCTTCTTTTGCCATCTTGTAACCTTTGTAATAATGTTCTCCTCCACTAAGATATTCTAAGGCACTACTGGGTTGAGCGGCAGCTTGAGCCACAGTATCTACTAGTCAAGCTCATGAACTTTATGAATGAATGAATAAATAACTTCCAGATTGTGGAAGTTGGGTTGATGAATCACGAATTCGACACCAGAAGATATACAGAATGGCATGCGTGAAGATAGTAAACGACCGTATAGTCATTCCCAAAATGTGAGGGAATGAGTTGGACCATGTACGTGTTATTAGTTGGTCAACCGGGAGTGAGCCAGTCACACTGGATTACATCGTTAATGAGTTGGGATAAAGGACTTACTAGAAGAATAATTATCATCAACAGCATTCGTCCGAAATGGTAATGCTCTAGACGAAAGAAGCAGCCATGCAGAGCAGTTTAAGCCGTCTTGCAACGAAAACACGGTCCTTTAGCGAGAATTCATATTGGCCACGTTTTTTTTTGACTGTGTACAACACTCCGGACATAAAACCTAGTCGGGCTCAGCGTGAAAGATATGGCGGATTTGCGTGAAAAAGGACTAAAGGAAACGCAGGTGTCCGATAGAGAAAAGCGAGTGCACATATCTCAGAGTGTAACGAGTTGAAGGCGAGAACCGGGCCCTTTGGATCGTCTACTAGTATGCAGTGCGCATATATGCTGCGCGCAGACTGAGCACCAGAAACCACCCTGCTACTGCTACTGATCGGTCCAGGCAGTGATCGGATCGCATGGGCAGCAGATGGCTTAGCGATATAGCGAGTGCTAACTGAAGCGAAATATAGTCAAACGTTCCCATTGAGAGACGCATTCCAGAACATATAACAGGGCACACAGAATTGTTTCACATGTGAAATTACCGGAGTCAACAAGCGCGTGAGATCACTCTATTACGTTGTGGAAGGGTAAAATGTTACGTGATTTCGACCCGGATAGAAAAAAAACGAGTAGATTTCGAACGACATCTGACATATTAGCATAAATATACAGATGCTTGAGCTGAACAGAGTAAAATGCACGACAACGTTTTTCAGGATCAAATTGGAGTACAGCGATTAGAAGGGTTATATACAGCTCGATAGGATTCATCGTCGAACATACTTAAATGTGGAAAATTAGTTAGTTTTGTATTTGCCCGAAGTTTGTGTTTCATATACACTTAATGGTATACCGGAAGCGTTATTCAGCAGAAAAACCGTACTCTGTAACCCCGTCGATCACTGAGATGAGATGGGCATAAGTGCTGAAACGCAAGGAAAGGTGGTGAAAAGCAGGCCAAACAATAAAGGTAGTGTTGACGACAATTTCATTCTATTTGCGATGCAGCCGGAAAACTGCCGGTGCTTTGTGAAACCATGCAAAAAAGTAGCAACCTTCATTTCTTGAGCCCCTTTTATTTATTGCTAGAAAGCAAAGCACCTCAGATCTATCGAATTTACACACACAAGTGTTGTTTGTATCAGTGGACGAATAACATGATTACCTATTGAGGTCAGTCAGTGTTAATGAAGCAGCGGAGTAACCGGATGGAGAAAGAGAAATAAACAAAAGAGACGCCAAATGGAAAGAATGGATGAAAAGATTCACTCCCAGTCCTGCCTTTCGTCATCTAAAATATTTGTAACTGTTTGAAAAAAAAAATAAAACTCAAACGCAGTTGCAAATTGAACGAAGAAAAACAAACAGCTTAAAGATCCCGTTCAACAGTCTGAGACAACCAGCTGTTGAATTGAGACACCTGAAGGTCATACACAAAAGGGAAGGCTCTAGCACGAACAACAGGAAACAGTTTACAAGCAGACCTACCTAGAACAAGCAACTGTTCTTGTCTGGAAACGAACAAATGAGCCACGCCAGACAAGGTAAGTACAACGGTTTCGGCCCATTGCTTGGCAGCTGTATCCCGACTGTGATGTATCAGTAGGCTGTTCTGTCGGCCCTCACGTTCTACTGGAGCGTTTGCGCACAATTCGTGCACCTTGCTCACCAAAGGAAACAACACCTATCAATATAGAGTGAAATGTGTCCGATTACAAACAAGATACTCGAGAAAGTTGGTAGGGCGGGACATTTTAAGTACGGACGCAAAGAAGGCAACCTACATCGAACGAACGATAACTCTGGCGAAGACGAAAACAATACTGATACAAATGGATGCAAACAAAATGAGCTAACCAAAAGATATGTACTAAAGATGTCTTAAGAAAACAAGATATTCCGGCAAGGCAGGATCGTATGAGCACGGTTATTTTATACACAAAAATAAGTTGCAAAATAACTGGTTAAGAAATGTCACTAAGGAAACGATTAAATCAGTAGGCATGGAAAACTCAAAAAACTGATTGGCTTATGCCCAAACATCTGTCAATAAATATTAAAAACAAACTGGCGATAAATTCGCTTTTCTCCATGAACAGACTATAATTCATCAACTAGCACCGTTTCCTGCTTGTCTTATGAGATTACTACAAAGAAAGTCCTCACATTAATAATTTAAAAGTAGAACGCTTAGCCAGTAAAAGAGTGATATGATGACCGTTATCACAATACGACAGTGGAGGTAAAAGATGGGCATATGACTGACTTCATGCGAAACAATGTGCAGTCCACAAGTGATAGCGTAGTACAGTATAAATTGTACATGAATATACAGACAAACAAGAGAAAGACTTGAATCTAGCAAAACTCTTCGAAATGGGATGGCTGAAAAATTTACCTGAGGAATAAATGTACATAAATGTACATTGGTGTTCAATTCACATAAGTTTACACAAATTGAAGAGGAATGTTGAGGAGACTGTGACCAGGGAAGGTAAACCATGTGGGTTCGAATTAATACAAACGTTGAGCTATAAAAGCCCGAAATATACGTCATATCCATCGAATCTTGTTAGATATGAAACGATATCGAGTATTGTCCAATCAGAATGAAGAGAACGCGAGATAGTACGGTGCAAACAACGGAAACACATAAATCTAATGTTGTAGGTTCCCAAACGAACGTTTGCCTGTGTTGGCCAAGAGATAACTGACTACTGAAAGAAAATAATTAAAAATTTT
The DNA here is from genome assembly GCA_014338405.1 of Paragonimus skrjabini miyazakii. Classification (NCBI taxonomy): domain Eukaryota; kingdom Metazoa; phylum Platyhelminthes; class Trematoda; order Plagiorchiida; family Troglotrematidae; genus Paragonimus; species Paragonimus skrjabini miyazakii. Next base: position 70,961 of record JTDE01021096.1, read on the forward strand.
AAATGAGAACAAGTGTAAAGGTATTCATAGCACAGTTCGATAGCCCTCGGATTTTCTTCGTTTGTCTGTGTTTATTTTTCCCCTGCTGATTTCAAGTCGTTAACGCTGAGAGAATCACAGGGCGCAAATCGGGGATGAACTTGAGAATATTTATTACAATTGCTAATTTCTAAAGTGAGTAATTTCCAACTGACAAATATTGATGATCAAATAAAACCGGAACCCATACGAGCAACTTACAATCCCATTTTAGAATGTGACATTAACATCAACCATTAGACTCACACGATTCAGACATGTGTATACGTAGGAATATTTCGAGCAACACCTCCAACACACTTGGCCAGTTATCCCCAAACCGCTTAAAATACGAACGAACATGAATCATTTGACGCCGAGGAGCATGTAGCCATTAACGATCATATCTTCTCCCAATAGACTGCAATTCGCTTCATATCTACGACATCTGGTAACTTACATCAGTTGTTCTGACTTTCACACAATTAGCTCGTGCACTACATGACCGTAAAATTAGGATGAGAGTGATAAGAAACAGCTGTTTGCAAAATATACTTCTTCCAAGATTATATCATTAGACCACCAAGGGAGTTTGAATACCGACATGCGCGAAAACATATACTACTACTGATGAACAGAAACAAGGGTAAGGCTCAAGTCACAAGACACCCATCAAAAACATGTTATCTGTACGGTTGACTGAGAAGTGAACAACCGTGAATGACAGCAAACAGATAACAACTGTATTACTGGCTACTCATCAGCTTCGAAAAATAACTGCTGCCTCAACACATTGTGTCGTGACCCACACTAAGGCGGTCGGTTACATTGGCATAACGAAAATCCCGGTTCTGATGGTTATCATTACAGTACATGAAATACGAGGTCATCAGAAATATCTCTGGTGTTTTGAACAAGTCATGAGATAGAAATACTACAGATTGTTAAAACAAACCTGCCAAAATAGGTCTGACCAGGTTGCTTTGGTGAATCGACGAGCTGCATGGCATTCGACGGTGTTGAACAGTGTTTGGCAGGCGGATTTGCGAATTGCTGGGCGACGATCTAAACATAACTCAGCCAACTTGCGGAATATCTCGATCCACAATTCAGGTAGTGACATTGAGATTGATTGCCCCAATTCGGGTGGATATTGTTCCAGTTGGAAAACATGATCAGCCAGATGGAGCTGTAGAATGGAACACAGCGAGCACATTTCAGAAATCCGTTAGCGGAAAGCCATCATCACTCTGTTGATCAAGCTACATTGAAAACATTGTCAAACGCGAACACAGATAAATACTACAAGATAGAAGGATGAATTCTGGACGTTCGAACCCTTCCCGATAAACATTATTGGCTAACATCGTCCCATCTGGTAGCGTTGCTATCCCTAGATATTGTATAGCTCTGAAAGAAGGTCACACGTCAGCTGTTATATATATATATATATATATATATATATATATATAACAAAATCGACTTCAAAAGATAGTGTGAGACGTGAAGACGTTCAGGTCGCTATCCCTGAATATCCGCTGTCTAAGAGTCTCGTTGTTCACACGATGATTTCACAACACATGAGCAAAGGTGAGCAGGCAGTGACTGCGAAAAAAGAGGGATGAACGAACAAATTTTCGCGAACATAGTGAGGCAGTGCGTAGAGGTGTAGGAACTACTCGACCTGCCGTGGAAAGATTGAATTCCTTCTGTCACCACATATGGCAAGAGCTGACAAACACGATTTTAGCTGTTGAAATGTGCATGTTTACGGTTTCATTTAAATCTCCTTCGACATTTGTGTAACTAGTGTGCAAGACAAGAACCTAAACTAAAACGTCCATATCCATAAGTGATAAGATCTAAAGGTGAAGAAGTCATCCGATAATATCCCGACGAGTAACCAGAGGCGATAAATGTACCTAAAACTCAGATAATTTAGAAATATAATGAAACTGAAGACAGTTAGCAGTACACTAACAAAAATGGCGAAATCAAACAGGGAAAACCAGGCAATAATACGGATCTGATACACTATTGGTTGGTGCTTGATTAACACAGTACATTAGTGTGTGCGCGCCTCTTTAAAATCAAAAACATCGCCGCAAAATATGACAGAGCCACTACAACGAAGGCTGTGATCAAAAATCGTTCAACCATAAACGTTAGACAATTCCGAACAACATTTCGGTGGGACATGAATATTGTTATTTCACCTTGTGTGACCCATAACAGTAGAGTACACTAAGCATTGATCACGTGACTCAGTACTCGTGTTTATGAGTTCATGCCGAGTCATGCTATTACCGGATAACCGTCACAATCTGCATCATTCACACAATCGGCGTTGAGCCACGCAGATGGTCATTTTGGTTGTCGGGATACTTACTTTGACAGCTGATCATTGGGAATGACTCAGATGAATTTGTCCCGGGAAACCATTAAGATGTAAAGATCGTATTAATGCACACGGTGAACCGCAAGGACGTTGAACCGTGCTGACAAAATACCTCAGTGAACAGAAGCTGAAGGTTGCCACAGGTTGTGCACGGTCGCTTCAGAGGTAAACAGATAGCTAAGTGTGATCCATCCGCTCCACTGACTGCATTTTTGGTGATCATTCCCAACAATGTGTTGTACACAGGCGTAACATTTTTGTTGTCTACCGTGCCATCGAGATTCACCGTGCGGATCAGCCCCACCTCCAGATCCTGATAGTTCGCGAATTCTGTCCTAGTTTCTTCCTGGCCGAGAGACAGCTATCGAGGCTACTAACAATCGGGTTACCAGTTTCGTGATGCAACTCTCATCACAAGAGCGGCGCACAATGTGGTTACGATCCCAGAAACAGCACGACTGGGTGCAGGTCCGGGAGGCCAAACACTAAATTGAAGAGTCAATGCATAGTGACGGTGAGAATATGCGGTAGGTCTATCTAAAGTGGAAGTCAAGGCCTAGTTTTCCGTCCGCGACTGTCAGCCATTAAATTCCTTTTTGGAAAAGACTTGACCGTGGGTGAACGGTTAATCGAAGACGACCTGTAAGGTATGCACTTTACTACAGGATCAAGGCATACACTGGTGCACTGGAATACGTGGAACAAAAAAGTCGGTAACATTTGCGTCATGACGTAGCGCGAAGCAGCTGAATACATCAAGCTCATTATTGTCCAATTCGCAAGTTTTCTCGCCACTGACGATTATGGAACAGAATTCCAGTCCAAAACACAGAAGTATATCCATGTAAACGCCATGTGCACTTCTGATTGGTTCCATGCGTATGGCTGATGCTGTCCGTCGTGAATTTTCGCTTGCCATTTCTCACCCGCTTGTCTGATGTCACTGAGGAATGACTCGTTCGGTCGCTCGTGATGTCCGCAATCCATCTGCTGTGGGCTTTGACTATACCTTATCACCGCGTCGAGACATTCCTCGGGGTGGTGGAATACTCGTGTCTCCGACCTGGTCATCCATCACAATGATAATTGCGCAGTAACAAAAGAACAACCCCAAAAATGACGAAGTTGTCGATCTCATTATATTAGTGGGACAGTGGTCACTGTTTACGGCGGGAATAATTCGTGTAATGTCCAACAGATATGCAAACAATTAGATTATGTCTTAGATTCTCCGACGACACATCCATCACACGTAGAATAGGACCTGAAGATAAGACAAACATCTCACGACAAAATTGTGAAACTACTGGACGTATGGTCTTCAAAGGTGTGCGATAATAGTTCTGTGAAGACAAACAGCAGTAGAACAAAAGTTGGTGTCGAGTAACCTCACAAATATGAACCAAGTATATTATCTTACATGAAAGAAGGGCTTGTACCTAACAAACAACCTAACAACCTCGACAGACCGCAAAGTACAGTTCTAAGGCATGATTGCGAGATTACAGTATTAACATGCGCAGACTGTTCCACAAGTGTGGACCCGGATACAAAGGCCTGCCCAAAAAACAGGTCTCTTAGCCGAGGCGGGTTACCGAACAGCCTCAACACGCCGTTGGAGGGGGGGGGGCGAACGCGTGTTTCGGGTCAAGCCCCTTGGTTCTATCATTCAAGTGTTTTGGCCATCATGGGCTACAATCAGTAAGACCTGGATGCTGAAGAACACCCATGTAAACGTTTCACCGTGTGAAAGGCAATGCTGAGCTAGGAACCAGCATGTAGCAGAGTACAAATGGACAAACTGAAAATGCGTTATCTCCCTAACGGATTGTGTTATCCAGATAATTCTCTCACCAGACGCCGGATGTAAAAATCTTTTACGAACTAGAAAGACCTACAGATTGCTGAATAACTGATCGAAAACTAACAATATACTCAGAGTCTGACACATAATCCGGTTTTTAGATTTATATCGCCATTTGTGGACTCTGAGGGGTAGGTTTATAGTCAGGCTAGGAAAACGATAAGCATCGCTTGGCATCCCAGTTTTGTGACCATGTTATTGAGCCGTGTCATGTTCAAACATTTTATCCACATGTGGATGCCATGATAAAAGCGACTTGCTGAGTTATCGAGATCGGCGTGGATAACTCGTTTAAAAATGCTGCCCAGATTAAAGTGCTCTGTTCTCTGGAAACCAGTACCTTCCTCGAAAAATGCCGGGTGCACATTGGACTGGACTAAATATCACGCTGGAACCAGATCACACTGACGGACCGCGAGTAAGCGGACGATGTGTCCTTTTGTGTCTTACAGATGAAGCATATGCAATACATAGAGCATACTGGATATTATTAGCTAGAACTGGCTATTGTTCTTGAGGTACGCTTGTAAGTGACGTTTACAACGTTATACGAGATCATTTGTTCGTATCGTGCAATAAGTTTCCCGCCTCCATACTCAATGGCTATTTATACATTACGTCTGATTAACGTATATCGGTGACTGAGGATTTAGTGTGTTATGTGCTAAAATATCTACTCCATAGTATTCCACTAGACAACTCAAAACCTTACCTAAATGAGGCAGTAACCTGTAGTATGGTTGTGGATGTGGAGACAGTCTAAATCGAGCAGACAAAACATTGGCATCATAAGGGTTTTAGTTAGGTGAGTCTCAAAAGCCGCTGTGATAGACATTCGACGGTATCCGCGGTATCATCCGCGCAGCAGATGACTTGTTAATCCAGAGTGCGAAGAAAAGCACGATCAAAATTTCCACCAATTTCCGAAACGTCGCTTAATGAAGAACACCAAACTAAAACCGGTCCCAGTTCATACGGTTGAAGTCGTCTTATACGAGTAAGTGCTGACCTCGGAAGAGATAAAACCCAACCCGGAGAAAATCGAACCAAACAAAAAAGCCTGCTCTGAATGATGCGAATACCGTTAGCCGTCTTAAAGCGATCGTCAATTATTTGAGCAGGGTTTTATCCCACTTGACAGATATGATGAAACTGATCAGAATATTGACTTAAAAGCAAAGTATGGCAACAGAGTGAGAAGGAAAACAAGGCGCTCAAGAAAACCGAGGAACTGATATATATATATATAATATATGTACGGGAATATATTCCCACTATTCAGCAAACCAGAACCTCGCAAAATGTGTAAGCCAATCCGGATCCACCATCTTATAATCATTCTGTCAGTCATCCAGTAAGTCATCAACTATGCCACGGTTTTCTCTTTGTGCACGATCACCAGTTCACGTACTCTTCTTTTGTTAATCTCAAACGAGCATTGTTTGATACCAAGAAGAAAACTTAGTACTTATTCTAATATGGTAAGCACGCATTCTTGTTTGTTCTAGGCCGATGCACGTGTTTGTAACAAAATTTTGTTTTACCACGGCTGACCAGCTATGTTGATGTCTTTTTAATTGTTGACCAGACTATTTTCTATAGATCACTAAGTAAGCAGTTTACAAGAGATTACCAAGAGGTGCTACAGCGCTGGTAAATTCGGTCCCAAGTACACTAATCTTCTCTTCACTTTTGCTAAGCTCACTTTTGTCCAACGGATATACCATGCAATCCGAATCAATCATCTTCTGTATGGCTGTACTATACACATGTATGACGAAGACCCACACACTTCTCGTGGATGGTTGATTAATCATGAAATACGTCACACAGTGTCTGAACGTCTAACAATCGTTCAATACAACTCAATTATTCCAACTTTAGCTATATGACAGGTGAGACTGATAGATAAAAAGGTGTGAGATTGTTGCACTCGTTATCACAGTGTGTCTGTGAATTAGTGATGGGAACATCAATTCGGCTTGTTGATTTTTCGTGAGCGAGCTCCGAGAGTTCCAGTTCAGATGTCCCGATGAAATGGTTGATTGAGTGGATCGACTTTTCTCAGATAAACGCAAATCAATGAAAATCTGAGATGTGATTGTGGTGATACCAAGTACACCAATCGGTAATACGTTGGTTGATTGGGGCTTGTGTTTCTGGGAGTGCATTCGTTCACACTTGAACAGGACAATGTTAGCCAGTTAACATGTATAATAGCATTTCGCCGGTGCATAAGTCGTTACTTAACTTGTATGAATATACTTATGTATATATAATAGACATATATATTAGAAGTAGTACGGAATGGCAAGCGTTTCGAGTATATTCTAGCTCTTTTCAGAGTTCTTTCGGCACCAGATTCCCAAAAATAGTTGCCTTCGTAACATGGTTCCAAAAGGAGAACGAGGTAAGGTGCACTTTTTATTTGGAAAGCATTCATTGTATCTCGAACAGCAACCAAATTCAGCATCTTATTGGTTGTCTACACAGCCTAACTGGTCTCTTGAACAGACTTGTTACATACAATCGGCACATTAAATCAGTGCCAATGCTGCTCATTAGTGTCATTTACATTGTAGATTTAGATTCAAAGCCCGTTGATGCCTGTTGATGCCAAACCTGCCGCATCAACATGCGACATTTAGTGGTGCCAGTTCGGAAGATCGGTCACTCAAATTGCCAAGTTGATCATGGCGAACGTTCCCGCTGAGCTGTGTCGGGGTGGCGTGATTATATATATGATCACGCTAGCCTGACACACGGTGATGTACTACGATGCCGAATCAAGTGACTCGTGTGTCTAGGATTAACACGTATCACAGTGCGGCAAGCGAACTTTCGACGGTAGTGTCAAAGTTAAGGGTGAGGTATATAACTTTAGCTCCACCGTTTATGCGTTGATCCAGTCAGGCGCGTGCTCCCAAGTGGAACAATGCGAGCCGTTAAGTCATAGAAGATAACAGCGGATTAAGACGACTACTTGGATCTTCTTGAGGGCAAGCAGACGCTGCGCTGAACTGGGGAAAGTAACCGGTCGACGTGAATCCAAATGTGGCGGCAAAAAGTACCTCATTTCGTTGAAAAGACCATTTGAATTTAGAGGATAAACAGACATAAAAACTGGTGCAAGCTTAAAGCATGAAGAACGTCCAAATAATCACTCAGTCGTTCTAGTGCTGGTAAATTCCGTATTTACGTTACTAAAGTTTGAGGAGGCGTCGACGCTCGGCTTTAAACAGAGGCGAATATAGAATGTGGCCTCATGCACTGACTGTACTCTAACACATCCATTCATCTTGCATCGGTATATATGTTCACCAGCAGCATACCGTCGTCAGTTTATGCACGAATCATTGAAGTAATCCAATCGACTAAGTTTTATCCTGAGTGCAAACACGTCTCCCCTAACAGCCTCTTACGGTCACTAACTAACTTCAACACAAGTATGAGTGACGATGAACTCAACTCAATGTCAAACCTAGCTGTCAAAATGAGCCAAGTACCTGATGCCGGTGATATTGCTGTTCCTCTTGGTGTAAACTGTGACGTGAGAACACAAGATAGAGATACAGACAAGCAACTGCGTCAGCCAGACTAGTAGTGGTAACATTGTTGACTGAACAGTGATTCACTCTGTACCTTCTGATATAGCCAACACGAACACCCTAGAGGATAATTAGTTTCTAATAAATAGCCTGACAATTCGTTCATTATGAAGTGCTCGACTTGTGATTAGTTTGCTTCCTATAACAACGCCATGTTCATGAAAAAAGCGCGTAACTCTATTCTACCTTAAGGAGACATTTTGGGGTCAGGCAGCGACATAATTGTTGGAGTATTGACCGAGGTAGAACAGTGCTAGCGTACACAAGTTTTCCCACAGAACTTACTATCGTTCCGATCGCAGTTAAAGCTATATTCAAATCCTGTTGCTGACGTCCGAATCGTGCAGCAGTCTCGACACAAGCCGGGTAGCAGTTGAACAGAAGAGAAGTCATATAGTCAGTCACAATAAGTTTGAAGCATTGAAACGCTGTTTGGATCAAGTCGACCCTGAGAGAGAAAAACAAAAAAATAAAATTTTCTAAACTGTTAAAAAAGGCGGATATTTAACTACTGTATAGCGTTTTCATTTGGATTTCATCAAAATGAAAAGCATAATCTCAGTCACCGTGCCCAGTAGACGAAGCGTTGCTATTCCAATCCGAGCAGTAATTAGGCCTGAATGTGCAATACCTTGATCATGAGAAATATGCGTCTTCTGTCAAACGGTAATCCAAGGATGGATAATATTTGACAACCCAAGACGATATCATTAGCAAGGTACAGAAGTCACAATTATCGTTTGTTTTGAACAGCAGTTTACACAGCTTCGGCCAAATGAAGGGCAAGCGGTGACACCAAATTTAAGCAACAAAAATGTGAAAAAGGGGAAATTCAAAGCAACCTGTCTGTCCAGTGTAGGGTGCTGCATGTTTAACAACACCGAACAATTGAAAAGTTCTTCCACCAGAGTAGCAAACGTCAACAATTCCCGCCATGAAATAAAAGGTTATTTATGTGATATGTTAACAACGAGGAAAAAGAAAAATACCAAAAGGAGTCTCTCAAAATCAAAAGCTCTTCAGGGCACAGAAGTGATATCACAGTCAAGCCTCACGCATCGGGACGAAGAAATGTCCTTCACAGTGAGATAACCGTCAGAAGGTAGCAACCATCAACGCCAGGTTCCACGTATATATGTGTTGTTGGTTTTCAGGAAACCTAGAACAGTTAGTAAGCATAAATCTGTGACTGCGTAGGAAGGCAGTCCTAATCGAAGAACCGTGTTGCAAGAAGATGGATGCATGATATCACGAAAAGTGATGAGCACAAATGAATCAGAGATAGAATCCACGTCACAATTCATAGTATAGAGAGCCGATTGAGTGGCGGCATTATCAGTCAGTCCCGTACTTCACAACCTTGTCCGTCCGGGCAGATTGGGATCGGTATTCGTCCACTATACTGACGTCCAGTACCACAGCAGAGTCGTCGTGAACCGTGATAACGTCGGGCTTGATGAACGAACTCGCTGTTGGTACTCATGGTTCTTCGAAGACTGCGTAGCTCATATCCCGCAGCCTTTTCACTAGGTCCCTGGCCATTCGGTTGTGCCGAGTATAACGTATATCGTGGGTGATCCAGCACGATTGGAGAATATGGGCGAAGTTATCTGGTTGACCGCAGATGCCACGACAGAGAACTGAGTGGTCACTTTGGCCACCTCGAGGATTCCAGACCTTAGTCTGAAGAAGACCGCACCGGAGTTACATGACACGAATAAAGATCCTGGAGAGAATGCGATTTGGATTTAACAGCCAACGATTAGAGAGTGGAAGGCGAGATAAATCCTGAAGAACACGGCCATCTAGCGTATGTTAAAGCCTACTTATTTACGTCGCATAGGTCTTCTCCTTCTTCGTCACTAGCACACCCTGAACGCGTACTGGGACGTTCGTGTCCCTCATTATAGGACCGAACGAATCACCTTTGACCACGTTCCTCAGAGTTGGACACTGAGTGAAGAACAATCTCACAATTTGTGCGTGATGAGGATAGTGGTGAACAAGCTCGGAATACCCAAACCACCCAAACAAATTGTTGTCTCTGGGAAGGTGGAGCCACTTCCGAACAAACTGGCGGATTGTACAGTCCATAGCTTTGAGCGTGTTTCAGAGGATTCGGCACAAAATTAGCGAGTGATTCATCTTGGAGATCAGATGCTGTCTCAGAACGTGAGGTCAATGGCGCAGTGGTAAACACGGTTGCCTCATGAACTGAATGTCCGTGGTTCAAGTCCCGGCAGTGGCGATGACATGCACTACTGACGAGCTTTAATGAGAGCGAAACTCGAGTCTAGTGCTTCTTTTCGAAAGGGGCCGACTGGAAAGTCTATGGGAATGCGATAGCTGCGATCAATTGTGGGTGATGTTCAATCTATATGAGAATCATCATTCAATGTACCAACAAAGCTCAAGGAAAAAATAGGTAGAAGATCACACACACCCAAGTTTCTGAAAAGAGGAGCGGATTAGTTGCGTTACATACACATACACTACTGAACAGGCCAGACATTCACTCAACACTCACTTAAAAGAATCGCGAATCACACCGATAATCTCGATCAGACGAAGCCAACTGGTTCCAATCTGTTCACCCCAACAATGAAGCATATGTTGCACACATTCCAACTGCTTCTCTCGTACGTCATCAAATGGCACCTCGGAAAGAGCAGATAGTGGATCCAATACCACGTTGGTTAACGTCTGCGGAAAGCACAATTGTAAAGTGAAACTTAGAGCATACAAACAAAGAACTTGGGGGTCAAAGTCAATTAAGAACTGAGAGGTGACGAACACAGTCGAAGTAAGTTAGCAGTCTTTTTAAACAAAAGGGAGGAAAGTGTGTCCGTAACGCTGGTGATAAGACAGGGCCACGAGCCCCAAAAAAGTTTGTATTTGACAACGGGTGCTGATGACACATAAATGCTGGCGTGCTTTCAGGAGAAACAAGCTCTAGTGGATGCTGGGTGCAACTGTCTCACATTGTATGCCTTGCGCATACTGACCCATCGCTCACTATACTGAGCTACATCTGTATGTGCAAAGTTAGTCGGGAAGTGACAACTTGATGGCTGGTGTACGACACAGATTCAGGACATGAAAAAATATAATGCTGAAAATGACGTTGACAGAGCATTTTAGGCTTCCCACTTTAGACTATAGGTGATACAAGCACTTTTAATTGAAGATAGCGTAGACTTTGGTAAAGAATCGTAATCAGTGTCTCTTTGTTAAATGCTTTATTTTTTTCGGATTCTTCTCACCCGTTGTCTTTTGTGGTCTAGTCCTAATCTACTCTGTAACTGCTGAATATCATATATACAGAAGAGGACAAATTGGGAACAATCAGCAGTAGTAAATAGTGATTAAATTCAGCTATCCCAGAAGCTTCCTCAGACTGCGCACGGGTTGCTAGTTGACCTAGGCGAAGAGATGGGTTAACCATGGTGGATCATACTGCTAATAACTTTAGCCACAAGGAATTATCACAAGAATAAGACTATTTCAAAACAGTAGTGCTCGGATGAGAATAAATGGCTGTGTAAGACAGTCTAAGTCGTTTTACCGCAAAAGCACAACTCTTAGAGAGAATTCACATGGACCGCGTTGTTTACTTGTGGCCAACTGTCTGATCAGGCAAATTTAGTGGAAAATGGATTAACACTGATTAACCACATAAAGCAGGGGGAATAGGCAAAACCGTTCTACTGCTGACCTCTCCCAAACTGTCCTATCCATTTTACCCCTTATAACCTTTCCGATTCCCATCCCTAGTAAGTAATCTTCGGATGCCACAACAGATATAGTCCATTATAGTGATACTGTTCTGATAAGTCTCATCTCTCACTATCCGGCTTTCGGTTTTTGTCGTCCCTTGCTTAGGTCTAGAAAGTGAGTTGGCATAGCTGCTTTCAGTGTTCGCACTCTGAAACAAATGTCAACAGGTCGCCCTCACTCGGACGCTGCACACTGAGAGCTGACTTCTGCAGTGTCTCAGAGTGTAAGGTCTACCTTAGTAATCGACGTGCCGTGCAGAGAGCACCCGCACTGGTTGCACATTTCCGGTGACTCCCCGACCATCGATACCGGAAGCATTAAGGTGGGCGTGGTGATCAGGGCAACGGCCGCAGTTATATTGGTAGATTGGATTACCGTTGCCAGTCGCTTGGCGGATTTTGTAAAGATCAGCTCAAGACGATAAATCGTCAGAAATTGTTTCGTTTTGTCAGCTAATGCTCCCAACTAAGAGTATGTGCTTGTTTTGTCCATGGTGTCTGTCTTTCAGTGAAACTATCAACGAGGTGGGTGGCATACTCGTCCATAAATCTGGTGGGCTAGACTGCTGAGAAGAACATTGTGGAAGTTAAGTTCGCTGGCCATCCGATTTTACTATGTTACCACCACAAACTTGCAATGTTGTGCCCTGATTAGCAGATTTAGAACCGCCTACCAAGGCTGACGTTAGCAACTGCATCAAATGCTCTTAACGGCAATGGGACTGCTGGTCTAGCTGACCTGCGCTGGCAATTTTCTGAGGGGATCGAGGAGATATTAGCAAAGATCCTAGCTATATTGTTTTGGCCAGTGTGGACGACGGAGAATGTTGTCTTGTGCTGGAGCCAATCGATAAGACAGGAGTTCGAAGCCCTAGCAAAATCATAAGATAAATAGCTTGGCCTATTATAACTAGGGTAATAGTATTTGTTACAGTTCGTCGATTCATTATAACTCGGGAGACAGACACTAGGGAAGAATGCGCGTGGTTTCCGTTTGGACGACGTTGAAATAACCAAATATTTGCACTTCGCCAGTTTATGGAACAGCGTGAAATGTATATTGTCAGTCAATAATGACCAATATCATTCATAATGGTGAAGCGTTTGACTCATTTGACTGATCTACACTTTCAGGAATGTGAATATACTGCCGGCGCATTTATTCCATTAAGTTTGTTCAGGTTAGGGTCTACTTTTAACTGTCTAGCAGACTCAGTAAGAAAAACAGTGCAAGTCAAGGACACTTCTGGGGACAAATAGGCGTCCAGCTGGAAGTTAAAGGCGACGTACATAAGACACTGAGGGCCGCGTTATTTTTCGGCCACGAAACTAGGCTCCTCAGAGCAGAAGACGTGAACGTCTGCATTTGACCGCTCGCACCGGATGGTATCGACGAGTTAGTACCGAAGGGGGCGGTATGTAGATACTTGATAGGGGGTGGCAAGCGAGTTCACTCGTTTATCCTTTAAGTATGCACAGATTTAGATAGTTAAGCCATGTACTAAGGACGTCAGACAGTTGTGTGCCGCAGCCGACTAGCGAGAGGTGTAGGGTGGAAAAATGATGGCTTGACGTAGATGAAATGAAGTCAACTAGAAAGGGGCTGACTGGAAAGTCTATGGGAATGCGACAGCTGCGATCAAGTGTGGGTGATGTTCAATCTACGAGGAGGAGTCAAAAAGTAATGCCAATGTTTTTAATTCTGGTGAAGTTTTTCATAAAATTGCCTGAATTTTTTTCCAGTTATAAATGATTATATCATTTACGTTATGTAATAGTTTGTTTACTTTTCATGTTTTTAGACTCACAAGGAAAATTCAAAATGACTGCCCCCATAGAGCTGCGTCAAAAACAAAGAGCAGTGATTGAATTCCTTGTTGCTGAGGGGGAAACCCTCATGAACATTCACAGACGATTGACAAATGTGTTTGAGGACAATACTGTAGATTATAGCAATGTAGGCAGGTGGGTTCGTCGTTTGAAGGATGAAAAGGTGGGAACTATGAGCGTAGCCGATAGACTCCGTTCTGGCCGTTCATCCGCGTCTGTCAATCCTGCCACTAAAGCAAAAGCAGATGCTCTGATCAGAGAAGACAGGCGTATAACTCTTGATGATTTGGCAGAAAACCTTGGGGTAAGCTATGGAAGTGCTTACAACATAGTCCAGTCGCTTGGCTTTTCAAAAGTGTGTGCCCGCTGGGTACCGAGAGAGCTGACTACCGAACGCAAGACTGACAGGGTCACTGCCTGTACTGAACTTGTTGAACAAAGTCAAAGAGACAACAACGCCATCCTCCATACTCACCAGATTTAGCGCCTTCGGATTATCACCTCTTCGGCCCCATGAAAGAGGGTTTGAGAGGCAAACATTATTCCAGTGTCGAGAAAGTGAAAACCACAGTAAAGAAGTGGCTCAAAGAACAGACAACAAAATTTTACGAGGCAGGGATACATGCGCTCATTCAAAGGTGGGACGTTGCTATTGAGCGTAACGGTGACTATGTTGAGAAGTAGGGATGTGATACACAGGGGACCAGCTTTATTTTGATGTATAATACATGTTCCTGTGTTGGTAATTATACCTGTCCGAAATAAAATGGCTTTACTTTTTGACTCCCCCTCGTATATGAAAAACGAAAACCCCCTACTACTCATCACTGTAGATATGTCATTTGGGTTGGAATCCTCGAGACTCACGGAGAAATTGACTGTGGATTTTAGGTGAGATGGCAGTAAGTGGAGATCAGTGACGTGAATGCTGTCGTTGTTCAGTCGAGCTGTTTGTGAACTGGGCAGAAATAATGACACGGGTAATGTTTTACCGATGACATTTTTACTTTAACTTATAGCTTGACTGTTTGTTTGCAAGGTGTAGGCACACTGATGTTGAATGTTTGAAACGATACATAAGTGTGCTTCAGTATCTAAGTTCCATTCCTTTCCTTCTGTCTACTCCCTAGCCATGGTTTGCTCTCCTCTTCATGATTGGGTAACAGCGCGAACTACTGACGTACTGTTGTGATCAGTGACGACGATGATGCGCGAATCGAGCGCGAGAGCCCTGCTATCTATTATGCAAGGTCCTTTGGCTAGTACATGCTAAATGATCGCGACTGTTTGTCTATAGTGTACAGTATGTGTGTCTGATCTGCGCAAACTTGGAGATAAAAATCGATTCGTCTAGGTCTACATCTAGGACCATATAATGCCAGGGAATTCAGGTGAGATTCAAGCGAAACATATATTGAGAAAAACAAATGCAAGATACTACACGGGCTTTTACCTCATTTTTCCAGAAAGTAGGGGTTTGCGGTGCGGCTATGGCCTGTTTAATCAAAGCCACCAAAGAATTGGCAGCCAATTGACGAAGATCCGTGTTCTGCAACTTGCACATCTGTGGGACGTGAAGTAAGATCCCGGAAGGTGAAAGAAACACGAGAAAGTGGAGTTAAACTTCATTCCAAATTCGTACTAACGGTCTTGCAGGTGCATAGAGAACAAGAATGAATTCAAACAACTTCGACTAGTGTACCAAAAAGGCTTTTCTAATGGGGTTAAATACATGGATAACAAGTACGAACAATACTATCTACATCAACTTTACGAGAAGCCATGCATACACATGCAAATAGTTCACACAACGGTATTCAGAGCTGACACGCTTGGAAGTTCAATCATAGGATGTACTTGCCATCGTTGCTCAAAAGACAAGTTGAGTAAGAAAGTCAAAACCAGTCTTCTCAAAATGATACAAAAGAAAACGATCTACAAAACCGTATGCGAATGAAGTACTCTGGCTTCTGATTAGGGACGTTTTTATTAAATGAGTTGTTACCGATAGGGTCTTTGATATAAGCCTACAAACTTCTGCAGTGGAACGTGTCTGATGATGACAAATTGTAATGTAGAGTACCACATGCAAAGTCTCGTCGGAACCAGAAGTCGAACGACTTCGATTCATATACACGTGAGGTGGGGAAAAAACAACGCGACTACTCGTCGATAAAAAACACCGCTCAATAAGCTAACGAATTTTGTGATTTCAACTTGGGGAGAAGTCCTACTCGAGGGGTCATCGATTCGAGTTAATAGGACAGTTACTGTGTCTTCTCTCGAAGCGACTGGACAATCTGAGGATTACTCACACGTTGATATGGCTGGGCGTTCACATATGATGATTCAATCGTGATTAATGTGAGGTCAGTGGTGCAGTAATTAACATGGTTGCTTCATGAAAGCGTGCCCAAGTTCTAGTCCCGACCGTGACAAAGATATGCACTACTGACGAGCAAAACTCGAGTCTAGTGCTTCTTTTCGAAAGCGGTCGACTGGAAATTCTATGGGAACGTTACCACTGTGATCAATTGTGAATGCTGTTCAATCTAATATGAAAAACCAGAATCCCCTACTACTCATCAATACCTGAATTTTCCGAAGTAATACAAGTCCTGTTCCCACAAACAAAACTTTGTAATTCAGAACAACACAATTGTGTTGACGTTTCTCTGTTGAACAACTTACTCTTCCTACAAAACGTAACGAAGTGGAAATGACTAACGCACATTAAAAAAGGCAACTAAGGATGTTTAACGATATGGTGGCTTACGACAACCGACTTCTAGCATTTTCACCTGAAGAGCTTCAAACATAAGTGATCCACATGGCAAATGTCTGTCAGCCGAGCCAGACACCATCTACAAAGATGTTGACAAAGCACGACACGCCATCGTACTGCATGAGACATACACAAGGCAAACAGACGAACTGAAAAACATGGAACATAGAATTATTTATGAGAGGGTGCGTACAATGACTTATCACCCATCCGATAGTAGAAAACTAGATTTGCAAATTTGTTTTATAGGATGTAACATTAAAGGCGAATGTCTAGCAACCGTAATTTATATGGCTCATAAACAAGGGGATGATAGACGGATGCAATAAATGCAAGAACCTGACGCAGGATGGTTGTACAAAATCAGATCAGAAGACATGATGACGCCCAGACAAATTTATCAGCATCAGTAATCAGTAAACGATAGCTTCCATTAAATAAGAAGCACAACCAGAGCAACATCATAAAAACAACTAGTTGGTTTATGAGATGCACATTCGAAGCCAAAAGAGATTCACAAAACATGGATCTAGCCACAATAATACGGGAATGAAAAGACTGAACGGACACTTACACATCAATAGAATGACACTCAACGAAAAAGATATGTTCACGAGCACCGGTGAAGCAGAAAAACAAGATAGATCAAGCCTCAGTAAGTGTGCCACTCTGTAGCTGGCCAAATTAGAGTTCAATACAGACTATTAAGCCAGATCTCTGTAATAACGTCAATTCATTAGTAAGCGCCAATCTCAAGACACAAATCAGTGAAACATACAAACCAACGTTTCTTATAAAATCATTTCGTGTAAAACACATGCATCAAACAGAAAATCTTTGTGAAAGACAATCTGCACTGATGACAACTGAGTATAGAATTAATCTGCGAAACAATATCGCTTATTCACAGCATGAATGGCCGGTTAGCTGACCTCATATGTTACATTATTAGGCGAAGATTAATGATTCGAAATTATGAATAGGCCAAATGAGTGTTAACCAACCAGTGTTGAGTGTCGGCTTAGATGAGACATCGTCATTTTCGACGGCCGCTTTCAGTTTGCCAGCCGTTCACTTGCGGCTGCGCTCGAACAACGGCGAATGTTCATGGGTAGGACGGCCAGGTGACGTGCTCAAGCTTCCTACATCTGTGTAATATTCCGTGCTCTGTGGGTTTTTTGTTCACGTTAACATTACTGATGAAGATGATGAGGATAGGACGATGGCTAATCCATCTAAAAATTGTGCATCAAATCAAACAACGTCACGACACCAGGACGAGGATGCATCTAGAGAGGAAGGGTTAACACATAACGGAGAGCTGCAATCATTCGCGAACTCATTGGTGAGGATCATACAGAAGAGGTGAAAGATGACGGATGTCCACTTTTCACTGAATTATTAGAACAAATAACCTGGACATTCCGCAAGGAAAGTCATTCACAAATGTACACGTGAACAGATATGCTGGGATACGTCATTCAGATGGAGTAGACTAAGCTGATGAAAATAGAGAAGTGTACCGTCTAAAACGTTACACGTAATTGAGTAACATTAAAATCATTTTTGTTTGATTTAACTAATGGCAAACTATAGCACCCCCATTCCGCAGAAATATGCCTTGTAACCTGTGATTAAAGTCATGTGGATGTACGGCGTTTCTGCTACTTAAGACCACCACACAGAAGACAAGATTTTGTTTCAGCTACTGATCACTCTTCAAATAGCGTCGTTTAGTAAGAACCAGAGGGTGGTTCAACCACTGAGGTTTTGGAATTGGCAGACTGCAACCTGGAAGAAGAACAATTCGTCAAATAGAACGCATTCTTCTGTGTACCTCGTGAACGGAAAAGATCCAATAGGCAAGTGTAAAAACTCAATAAATGTAACTAGTTACCCAAAAGATTATCTGTGTTTATACCAGACCACACATTGTTTACAAACATGTTTAGTCATGAAATATTTGTACAACTTAACAAGCTGTTGCACATAACCCAGAAATTTTGAAAAAAGTCACAGCTGCCTACAGAAATAGTCATTCTCTAATCTGGGTTCGTGCCGAAGGAATTTTGGATTTTTACAATTTTTACTTGGATATCTGCCATAACAGCAATTGCGTATAAGTATTTGAACCCAGCATTCGAAAAATGTTTTACAGGAAGGCTACTGAGAGACAATTCAGCCAAAAAACTGAACCAATGGATTTGACATCTGTATATGCACAAACAGGCCAAACCCTATCCTCTTACATAATAACTAGAAATTGGCCAATCAGATCATAACTCAAAGCAAAATAGCCTGCGGACCAATCAGGATTGAAGCTAACATGATTATAATAAGCGTTACATTGTTTGTCTTCATACACTCAACCATACAGGGAACCAAAATGACTACTACAAATTACACGGCGACAATGGCTTGTGTTGAAATGCCAGGATTAATACAATTGTCTAACATTTACAAACCGATCCATGGATATTTAACATTGACAGTATGTGTGTTCGGCAGTGCGACGAACGTATTGAATGCTATAGTCCTGACGCGTTCGACGATGCGCAACCCAACAAATGTACTATTGACCGGAGTGGCTGTAGTGGACATTGTGACGATGGTGGCTTACGGTGTACTGACTGTTTATCTGTATTTATTGACTTCCCCAGAGCCTGCAAGCTATGCTCACAGCTCAGGTTGGGTCCGAATTATTCTGTTGGAAAATGCTATCATTATTGGATCCCATACAATCTCCACAGTACTTTTGGTTGAATTGGCCGCATTCCGCTGTTGGATGCTGTACACAGTCACTTGCAGGAAACCTGGTGGTCATCACGGAGTTGGAACAGTCAGTGAAACAACGCAAAAAAAGATAGTGACTTTCGGATTTATTATAGCAACTATGTTTGGGATATTTATAGCATTACCCACACATCTGATCTATCAAATTAAACCATATTTG
This sequence comes from Paragonimus skrjabini miyazakii, assembly GCA_014338405.1. Lineage (NCBI taxonomy): Eukaryota > Metazoa > Platyhelminthes > Trematoda > Plagiorchiida > Troglotrematidae > Paragonimus > Paragonimus skrjabini miyazakii. The sequence goes on from JTDE01021096.1 coordinate 90,193, forward strand.
GGATCGACCAACACTAGTGATTTTGAAGAGCAAATGTACAGGCATAATCCTCAACAGCAACAACAGCCCGAAGTTCAACTATCGTACTGGTTTGAAGTACGCCCTGGAGCACAGGGCCTAGAGCAAGCACATTTTGTAATTTACGGTTGTTTTGTGAAAATCCTAGCATCAATTTTAATTTTTATACTGACGACCTTCATACTTGTAACAATGCAAATAGCTCGAAAACGGTACATCAAGTTGCAAAATTTGTCCACCGCGCGGGAGCCAACAGTAAAGCCGGATTTGGAAAATGAACTGATAAAACGACGAACATCGATCAGACAATCGGAAAGCGGAAACCACTACGAACAAATGAGCAAAAAGAATAACAATCCTGAGTTCCAGGAGAATGTGGATGCACGGCATAATGAGCCAGCATCTCAAAGCAGAGTTACCGAACAACCTAGTGCTGCGCGGTTAGCTTACAAAGCCAGACAGAGTCAACGGGCCACCATCATGTTGATTGTGTTGGTGATAAGCTTCGTCCTCACAGAGGCTCCGCAGGGTGTAGTCAATACACTTGTGGCCGGAAAAGGGGAATGCTTCCACAACACTATATACGTTCCGCTTGGTGATATTCTCGACTTGGCTGTACTGTTAAACTCGTCCGTGAACTTTATATTGTATTGCACAATGTCTCAACTGTTTCGCGCCAATTTCGTACATCTCATGATAAAATTGCGTCCGGTTTGGTGCACCCGCCTATTCAAGAAGCGTCATTCAACAGACGACGGCGATATACCGATGCCTCCACTAACATCGTGGGCGCAAAGCAGACTACAATGGCCTTCGAAAAATAGTCGACAATCCGGGTTTTCTAAATCACATCAACCAAAAATGACTGCTAAAGCACAACCATCAAAAGGTATACTAATCCAAGAAATTGTTGAAGATGAACCGCAGTAATTACGTTGCAACAATGAACTGCTGGACAGTTGATCCTATGTGTACGCATAAGAACCACATGGAGAGTGATAAACATATACAGAGAATGGTTGGTTTATATTTAGAAGGCAACACGAAAACACTCCATTGATTATTCCAATTATACATGCCATTTTATCACAGTGTTCAGTTACTCGTTATGTAGCAAAAAGAGATGTACGCTGCAAGACGCTCGGTTTATTGCTCTCATCGGCTACTAACATAAAACCGGCGAACGAATACAGTGACAACAAACGGAGGCACAAATTAAATAGTTCCATATTTTCCAACCCTACTCATGTAATCATATTTATGGTAAGCAGATTATGTCGGTGACTTTTATAAATAGAAAACTAATCGATGCTGTCCACTTAACATGGTTTTATTAATTTCTAACAATTTCGGGCTATGAGTAACCTGATCGACTAGAGCGTACTTTGCAGGTAGAGACAACATTTTTTGACAAAAGGATGAGAGAAAAGTTTGATCTCAAATATTTTGATATATGTCTAATAGAGCGTCAACACGTCTTGATCTACTCAGTTAAGTCACGGCCTACAACTGCAATTGCGCTGAAATAATACATATGAAGAGTGGGTTGACCGGCCGACTGAGCAGATCTGACACAGTAAACTGAACCCATTAATGAGTCACAAGACATGTAACTGTTCAGTTCCATGAGCACATATCAAGCCATTGTTAGTATAAATATGATGTGAGTTGTTTGTTAAATTACCAGTTTTGAACGATAATTCCTAGTCTCCCACAATGAAAGCTTATGTTTCTGATTTTTGCATGTATAATGGATACCCACGACTTGTTCCAAAGATCTAACAGTCAGTCTGGGAGCATACTTCTGATCATAGAATCTGTAGCCAGAATCTGCACACGTTTCTCCGACAGATAGATCGCGATCAACAGAAAACAAAGGTAAATGAATGAAGATACAACTTGAAACGTAAATATAGATTAGTCTAATTTTGTTGCATTACTGATGGTTTGTTACCAGCAGCATACTAGGAAAAACGTGGGTTGGATATGATGATGTCCTGAAGACCGAGACTGGAATATTTAAGATGCTGAGGCATGAAGCTTCCATATTATAGCTGGTAGTAACTATCGCATCATTAAGGTGTATCCTTGGTTTATGTGTTATTTTTGTCACGGCATGGTGTACGATGCGTTCGATGAATCCCAAAACGTTTTGTTTGTTTTTGAGAAGCTGATGTCAATACGTTTACAAACACTGTGACTGTTCCTGATCAGGTTAGAGTAGAGATGGTTAATTCATAGTTGATCTAATCATATGGTAGCAAAAACGCTGTCAAGTAAATGTTAGAAACTGAGACTATTACAGCTAAGTTGTTAGCTTTTATACTATCAAGGACTTATTGTCATGCAGCGGCAGGGGCACCAAAAAAACTCCAGACAGCCCGGTTGACAATCGGTGTTGTTACAAGTAGGTCATAACTGTAGGTTATACCCGGCAGTAAATAAAGTGCGATGTGCTCACTGCACATTAATTAGTCCGTTTGTACATCAGTCACATCCGTGACCAGAAAGGAAAAGAATACTAACCAATTAGTTTCTGTAACATCAAGTGCCAATCAACATGTGACATGTACTGAACGTTACAAGTGAATTGGAAATGGTTAGCCTGTCCAAAATCTGGTCAAAAACATTAGAGATAGCCGAGAATAGGAACTGTGACTATGATGGATTCTCCAGCGATCATCAGAATAGTTAAATTACAGGACAAGGATAACCGATTAAAGGAATAGCAACAAAGACGCTGAGGACATCAAAATTGTATGCGATCGGTGGTGAGAAAAAGTCAAGTTCAGGTTGTGATGAGGTTGTAAAATAAATGTATGTTAGTTCGTCTACTTCGTTTCCCAAAGGTATAACTATGAAGCCGGCAACGATAAAAAGGTCTGTTATAGAAAAAGTGTACAACACAGTAGTTCTTTTAAAACGACAAAACGAGAACATGAGAAATATCCACGGATAACTCTCGATACAAAATAGATCTCAAGATACCCTTACCTCGACTAATTGTTGTCTGGATAGGAATGACAACTCGCGTGTGACGGCGACGAGAATCACGAGTCATCAGAAAACGCGGTGTAGCGAACATGCTTGTTTTCGGTTGTCCATCATAAGACCAATTACATAACATTCATATGAAACACATTCGTCAGGGCGAAACGAACAAAAACAAGTGGAAAGTTCAATTGAGATCAGACACGCCATGAGCAGACAGGGAGACAATGTTTTAGTACGATTACGTCACAATTATGACGCAACTGGAGCCATGACGCTTTGATCGGTCGTGGTATGGGTGTTTGGCCATGACAACTTCAATGCCTGAACGAAACGTTTCTGTGCGCAAAAGGGTGGATTATTTAGTCGAATTCCGATCGCTTCAGTTGTTACAAAAATTCCGCATCTGACAGGTTTTGATTGACCATTGACTCGGTAAATCGGACGAAAAGAGAAGTCCAGGTTGACAGTATGATGTGTATCAACAAGGTGTGCAACAATTCCGTTGGTAATTGTCCTAGTGACTCCACTACTGATCCAGGCTGGTTGATGCTCACGGATACGTTTAAATAAGCGCCTAGTCGTACGACCCACGTAACTAGTGCAACAGGAACAAGTAAATGTATATACACATGAGTGTGTTCGAGCCCGCTCTGAATCGACTGCTACTCCCCAGGTTTGGGTAATCTGACACTACTTTACAGTAACCCGCAGTTACTTCCAAACCACATTAAAAATCATATAAGCCATAAGTGTACATGAACGAAGACACACAACAAACTTCTGTTAATAAGTTTGACCGAATCAACACGCCTTCCTGTGTGCTAATCACTTTCGTCACAGAACAAAAAAACATAATCCGATCACCGTAGCATTCGGGTATGAGGTGGTTGGTCACTTACTGAATGGGCAGTTAGAAGTGTCTAGCCAGACGGTCGTAAATGGGCAGATAAAGCAGAAGAAAGTTTGGATGAGCGGGAGTGAGACAGAAAAAGTTGGTCACTAATCAGAAAACGCTGTTGCACCACCGCATGGACAAAACCAGGCAACCAGTGAGTGTTATAAAGAAGGGTCAACAAAAGCTCACATTTGGCATAAACAGTTCGTGTGGTATTTCTATGAGAAATCGAACCAGTTTGTAGGTAGCACGATAGTCGAGAGTAAAAACAATGCATGAAACTGGAGTGAGAAAGACTCATCATTTCGAGAATAAAAAATCAAAGGCATATAAACGAGCTTCACATGAGCATTTTGTTGTTGAAGATCTAGAGACTCAAGAGTAATTTGAGGTAGGGTGAACACACTCACGAGAACAGAGATACTTAGATTGATTTGCAGGTTCGCCCACAGTCAAGAGTGCAGTCCATAGGGACGATTAGTTGAGCAACTGAAAATTTACTCCACATTGAACAGCGTTGGAAAAATACTGCCAATCACAATAATCAGTGCTGCACACGGAATGACCTACAATTCAGTTCAGTTAATCAGTCGAAAACTTTGCAGTGTGTGTGTTGTTTCTGATTGTTGTCCTACCTACCTGAAAGTAATTAAATGTGAAGCAATTATATGAATGAGTAAAGCGAATAGTAAATTAGCTGAAAGACTGTCGGAGATTGTTGAACATTACAGTGTGCGGAATAATCATAACGCTCCTCGTTTATCTCATTATATTAGCCCATTTTCAGGTTACAGAACATTTTTACGGAAATACGTAGACATGAAATACAAGATGATAATACCATTGCGTATGTTCTCGTCAGTTGCTAAACACAATAGTGGTAAAAGTAAAAAATAAGTTAACGGATAGAACGCATGAATCAAGACAATCCATACACTAGTCTGTCATTGGTCAAAATCGGGGCAGACGAAAATTCAAGGTCAAAAATCTCTGCACATCGAGGACTGGCTCGTTGTGTACGGCATGCAGAGCCTCGATTGACTTAAGGATGACGGGCTTGTGATGATGCATCAACACATGGGAAGCAGTTGTCGGATCGACCACATGACCGGTTTCCAGCAGGTGTCTGACGATCAAGGAAGCCGGTTTACGCCGTTTGGTGGTGTTTGCAAGACCGGTCTTCTGATTCGAATTCTTTACTGGAGAAGGACGTTTTACACGAATTATACTATTTGGGTTTTGTTAACTAAGGAAAAGTTGAGCCAACAGTATTCCTGAAACGTGAAGTCGTGTGCTCGATTCAGAAGGCAAACATGTCAGGACTAATACCACAAAGATGAACAGGAAATATACCTTCCGTTTATTTTAAAAATGAAATATATCTATGTTGCACTCCGCTCCACAGCCAATAGTTTGACATTCCTGTAGCAGTGCGCTACTTTCCAGCTCTTTCAAATGAGCAAAAACTCCGTCTATTTCGTCATAATATTCGGTATTATGCACCAAGAGGCTTATGTTAAGAATGTGTTAGTCAATCCAAACATGATGCTTTCCTAATAAAAACGACCGTATAGAAAGTTGGGATACACGTATCAAAATATCGGTTCGACAGAAAACAAAGCTTTAATCGTGTATCCGGGCAGCGAAAAATATTTTGAATGTACGAACTAGTCAACACGTTATATTTCTCCTTCGAAAGGGCTTTAATAGCTCTCTGTGATGAAAAACCCGTTTTTGGCACAACTTTCTTATGATTATGTCTCACAGGCTCTCCATGGAATTTACGTCATGGATACGAGCTGGGCAATCCAAGTGCCTGACACTTTACATAAAAAACGCTATCAAAAAAGATGAGGTACGTTTATTGACATCTCCCCATATTGGAAGAGGAAGATCTCATAGTGGAACGGATCAGTACAAACGTAAAGACGTGCCACATGTGTGCTAATATACCAGAAGCCAACGATACATTCCAGTTAGTTGTTTCTTCGGAGAAGCACCTCCCATAGATCAGTGGCGAGCAACCGTTATCCTTTTGGAAAGCAAAACATGTGTGCACTGGTCATATCAGCGGAACGACGAGTCACCAGCTGCTTCAAAATTGGACTTCCTTCCATCAGTGAACATAACACAGTTTACTGATCATGTTGAACGATGAAGCGTCCTGTTAATTTTAATCAATGTTGTATATGTAATTCAGCAAGTGCAACTACACACATCAGTCTTTAATAGGTCAGGGGTAGTACAGTATTTTGTAGTCCCTTCGCTTGCTGTACACATGCTTGCAGTTTAAGTTACCCTTACAGTGGGAAAACTGTCAACAAGGCACGTGAAACAAAAGAAACAAGTTTTTAAATCATAGACTGATAAAGTTTTCAAACTTCATGACAATTTGATAACGCAACATGAAGCAGAATTCGCTGAGTATTTGCTAATAGCCATTTGAGATTTGAACAAACGAAGTGCGAATAGCTGAGCTTGGGGACAGAAAAATCAGTGAGCACCATTCATTCAATGCACAGTGAACATCAGCCACCGAGTCACGAAACGAAATGACAAGTTTGCAACACTATGCTGAGTGAGGTGGCCGCTAACAATGCCAAGCGGACCTATAATTATTACGCACCCGTTCTTGCGTTTTGCCGTTACTGCTTGTTCAATTATTTATTAAGAAAGCTTAAACATTATGTTTGTGCTCCTACACATTGCTGGCAAAAAGTGAACCTCGTAAGTTGAGAATCGAGGAGGACAAATAAAAAAAGGTTGGCCTTATAATTATTTCTCGGACGGAAAAGATACACACAAAAAGCAAAAATCGCAGAGATGGGAAGGAAATAAAACCCAAGTACGCGTTCTCAGGGTTCGTTTCTAGTTTATAACGAAGATAATAGGATGAATAAGGGTTTTCACATTGAAGTACATGATTTAGCTGACCTACTTTGAGAAGAGACACTCCAAGCTTGAGTTATGTTTCTGTACATTAGAGCATATCGATAGTGAATACCAACTTACAGATCTGAAGCACAACTAGACAACCGTACTCATGAGATGGGTACTATTACTCGGATGTTTGCAAGTAAGGTATGGCTAAACGATCACATTTACACACTCAATTAAGATCACAAGATGTAAACTCAATGTACAAATAGTGACACATTCAAGTACCTTTAAAAAAGTTATAGGGAAAACGAAATTACTAGGCAAAGAAAATGACACCGTATGGCATGACAATATGTTGTATTGGAGGTTCCACAGATAAGCAGAATCATGTCATCATGGGTTGACGAAATATCAAACACTTTGTAGGTTTAGCAAAAAATGATACATAACACACGAAACCAACGGGACAACAAAAATATTGCATGTCTACCGTGTGATCAAACATGTCGCATAAGTGATAACAATTAGGAAAACCAGTAGCTATCATGATCTAATTGCAATTAGCGTGCGTAAAAATGGGCAAACTGTCACACCGATTAAGTGGTTGTTGGAATGAACTGGTCGAATCACCGATAAATTATGTTCAATCAACTTAATGCACTGACTAGGAAACTCAGTTGCCACAATCGTGCACACGTGAAGAAGTAGAGCAATGGCGATTCACGGAAGCATGAAGAAAGAGAGAAACTAATTGTGAAACAGATTTAAACAACTGCAGAGGTATTACTGGTGGGTAGTATGGTAACAATGCCCATTGTGAAAAGTCTCCGTTTTGAATGGATCCGAATCAGCGACGAAAACCGCATGTCTTTAGGCGGCATGTGCTCAATTAGCTGTACTAGGAAGTCACGCGGAGAACTTGAAAATTCCGCACCAGTACTCCATTATCCAACCACAGGGATAGATTGCCATGACTGAGTTACCTCAGACAGTTAGCACAGACATTCAACTGTCAAGGTAGTCAGATTTACAAGGGATTCGAACGAGTTGATCGTTAACACTTACTTGGAATTGGCTGTTGCGTTTTTCAAGACAAGGTAAACATAAATGGGTAGTGATAACAACTCTAAAACACTGGGGAGGCGGAATCGTATAAATCTGTCATTGCGAGGAAGGAAATCTTGTTTCGGCGACATATTCAGATAAGCGAGTTGATAATGTCTATTAGAAATCAGGTCATGCGAGGATACTCGGTTGGAGTCAAGATATATAAACAAAACATGTCAACGCACATCGAGTACATTTGGCCGCATTTCACAACTGAAGACGGTTGTTGCCGGGGTGGTCAGTGAGTCGTACATATGTAACGTTGTAAAATTGTTCGATTGAAGCAGCCATATTCAGAATACCTGGAGTTTGAAGCAGATGTGCTATCATTAGCAGGTATCCTGTGTTATTTGGACAGTACATGGGTAGCAAAATTGGAAAAACTCAGAACAAGGTGCCATCATACTTCGACTTGTAACTGGGTCGTTTGTTTATCAAATGCCGGTACCTTGATGTGGAAGCTGAATTTGGACAACGGAGAACGGTGTACGAATCCAATCACCCTTTTATCTTACTAATGAGTAGTCGGGGATTTAGTTAATTTCAAGTTGAACATCACCCACAATTGATCGCAGCTGCCGCATCCCCATAGACTTTCCAGTCGGCCCCTTTCGAAAAGAAGCACTAAACTCGAGTTTCACTCTCATTAGAACTCGTCAGTAGTGCATATCATCGCCACTACCGGGACTTGAACCACGGACACGCTGTTCATGAGGCAACCGTGTTTACCACTGCGCCATTGACCTCACGTTAGGCACGACCGAATTATCATATGTGGACGCTCAACCACTTTCGCTTGTGAGTAATGATCAGGTTGCCCGATCGTCTCGAAATGGAGACACAGTTACTGTCTGTCAACTCCAACCGATAACCCCGCGATTAGGACTTCCTAGACAGGTCGAGGTCTCCGATCTCATTAAACCTGCTAGGCGATATTTTAGATTACCCTTTTATCTTTTTATCTGCAATCAACATCGGCTGCTGCAACTGATAAGGAGGAGTACGACCAAGTGAAAATCAGTTACATTCAGTGGGACGAAAGAAGGCTACTTTTATTTGGTATACTCAACCTAATGCCTCTTTTCAGATATATATATATATATATATATATATATGGGAAAATACGACTATGTGGAAGTTCGGTTAAAGAACCATGGTGTACAACAAAGACTATGTGGAAGCACTCAGAAAATAGTTTCCGGCAAGCGTTAACACGGTACGAAACCTATGATTCAATCCAAGAAAGGAACTCAGGAGACTGTGTGGTAACGAAAATCGATGTGAGGTGATTTTTATACAACCTCTTGAACGAATAATGATTAACTTTTATGACACCAGATAACATTTGCTATATTACTTTGTAGACATACAGCAGCCGTTTGTGCTAAACGACAGATTTTAAACGCAATAGCTTTCAGTATGTCAGTTGTTGAGCCACATGGCAAGCACTCCAATCGTGTTAGTGTTGCATGCACAATCACACTGAAACGTTAAAATTATTATAAAAGGCAAGCGGGATGGAAAAATACTACAAAGGACTGTGTATAAAAGAAACCCATAGTAAAGAGAAGTAGGGATAATAAAATTCATCCGGTCTTATCATTCTGATTGCATATTTCGTCTGCTTTGATCAATGTCCCAAAATACTCATGTGTACTGACTAAAACATCAGGTCCTATGGAGATTTAGCGAGTTACTAAACGATGACCCCTTCGACGAATAAACTCACGTTGTGACAAAAGTAAACATATCTGAAAAACAGTACTAGATTATATTTGCTTACTACGTCGTCCAGCTGACAGTGAAAATTCCGACAATCAAGTTGCACAGTCCCCCCTCCAAATGATTGCGGAAACGTTGTTTTGATGGCTACGTAGGCCTAATTCGCCTTCGAAAACAAAGTTTTGGCAATCGGTTGCCAGCCGAACGAGTCGTTGCATCGCCACAGTACAATATTCAATATAAGGAAGACATCAAGCAAAACGAGTAATTTGATCAATCACAACAGCGCATGTGAATGCATACGTGTACGATTTGTGAACTAGTGTCTGGATAATTGACACACATTCCCCATGTCAGTAGCCGTGCGTGCATCGATGTGGTTGGCTACAGTATCGGTGGTTGAGTATCAGACGTCATCTAGGACGAGTCACACACCGCCATCTATGCATCAATAACGGAAAACTTGCTAACGGCGTCCGCGAGTGAAAATCAAAGTGAATCGTTAGAAGCAGCGCGATCGACGATTTTTGGTGGGCGCACTTTTATATACAAGCAATAGCTCCTCGGGATCCATTGTTTGCATAACGTTTGTTGACTGTCTGTTAGTTTTCAAACATCTAACATATATAACTCCAACTAGTGGGCAGACACTAGAAAATTGCCAACCGGCCATTAGTGAACCGGAGGTATGGGACGGAGGCAGGTGGGTTGCTAACAGACAGCATCGACAATCCAGTATCATTACGAAATCCATCCTCGTCGCCTCGACACGTGGTCTTTCTGTGGTACATAAGCGATGTGTCAGTTGTTACACAAGGCGCTGGCTGCCATGCAACATAAAAGGTCACATGCGGGGTGGATAATGCTAGACTGTTCCAGCTTAGACAACTGCATTCATTAAGGTCACGCAAAGCATGCTCTTTTTAATGGCCACTGGCCGATGTCTTGAGGCACACATGTAGCTACACATTCGTTATCTGTTTCAGTTCACTCTTTTCGTCATTGGTAGACAGAATCACTGATAGTTTAGCTTTGCCAGAACATTATGCTCGAGAACCCCCATGCGGTGCAGAGTGTGAAGAGCTACAGTTCTCCTTCTTTTGTATGATAATGTGGTTTTAACAACCAACGCTATTCTCAACACAGGAACCCAGCGTTGTTTTATAGCAGGTGATCACACGATCGGGAAACAAAGTCGAAAGAGTAACAGCCGGACACATGTACCTTAACATATCTTACGACCAAAGCTAATGAGTTTAACTGAGAAAAATCAAAGTATCTAAATACTTTCGTCGTTCTAAAGTGTCAAATGCCCCCGATCAACTTTCAGTAAATTTGCACAAGTTGTTCAAGGCAATCGAAATAAGGTTAAAAAAACATGGCTTTAGCAACCAGGAAGAAACTGTTCTGTCCGCTAGACGTTGAACAGTATTGTGCATTGGCAACTCCACAGTTTTGCGATTGGAAACCTTGATGTAAAAACGACGGTGGCGCAGTTCCTATAACTTGCCCATATAACGTTTCAAATCTAATCATCAACGCTACGGGCAATCATGTCGAACCGCGAGCTACCACTAACGTGGGAAATGTGTGTCAGTGGTCCAGACACAGTCATATATCGCGTACGCTTTGATTGCTCAAATCAGTCGACTACTTGTCGCATTTGTAACCTATTATCCGTGTGACATTACGAATGCACATCGATTGGGCTTTCACAGGGTTACATGTTGGTTTGCAAGTCTACAGCAAAATATGATGACCATTTGTAAACATCGTTGTGAGACGTGTTTAAGTTTCACTAATTAAACTGATTCCGGCGATGGTCCGCTGACGGGTTCAACGGGACCAGTGTAAACAATCGTGAGGCAGAGTCAACGCCCATTGGTATGTCCCCGTGAAGCCTCGTCATAGGCAGCTGACAGTTGAATGATCTGTACGAACTCGCAATTGACACTTGGGCAGCACATTGCTGTCAAAAGAAAATACTTTGACAGGAATGACAAGGGGGTAAATATACCTCTCCACAGCAGAGAGTAAACGGGACAAACATAAACCGCTGTCAGTTCGGCAATAGCGTGGGTGAGAAGTGAATCAAGTTCACACTTGATGCCTAGCGTGAAACTAACACGTGGATGTGGGAACTAATTTTGCATTAACTTGGCATATATAATTTGCTTCCAATTACATCCGTCGATGATTAGGTTCAGAAAAAACATCCGAGATGAATGCATAAGTAAGATGTGAGTAATGCAAGAACATACGTAAAAAGTGGAACATCGATTTGGAGAAACTACTTGCTCCACGATCATTGAAAAGTGGTACAAAAAAAAGTCCAAACTGTATGGCTAACAGGCGGCGTTAAAACATTAGACCAGTGTAAAATAAATTTCGAAAAATCCGTTCACTGAACAGACAATTACGGTGTGAAGTCGTTAGGAAAATGAAGGGGGTACATTGGTTCAAAATGAATTCGAAACTTTCACCCGTGACCTCAAAAGGTACTATACCTTTTCTACTTTAACATGTCTCGATGACACGGTGTCAATGTGAAGTGGCGCAATGTATGTAATGAAACAGATCATCAATATCAAAGCAACCATGAGCCTGACAAAGAAGTACCGTGGCTCGGACCGCCGTTCATCTCAACAGTGACATGGAATATCCTAGAAGAGAACGCCACTAAGAGAGTTGAAAATTAATAAAAGTCTAAGCGGAAGAACTAGAAATGGTATGGATGCAGCTACACCATTGACTGCGACACGCCACCATCTCAGATCGCGTCTCAAACCAGCGATTTGAATGATCACAAGAACCCCAGCCAGGCAGGCGACACTTACTCAATTTGCTCAGTGGAGCAGACAGGGTCTTCATGTTTCGTAATCGCGTTGTCGCTTGACCACCACATGGTTCCATCCAACTGCTGGTTGTCTCAGTGAATAATACCCGGTACGATGAACGAGTAGCTGGCATACGGAGTACGTGACCCAACCATCGCAGGCTGTGCAACGTGATTAGTTGAACAACTGATCGCGTATCCCGAGCGTCTCGGAATATGCGCCAGCGAACGACCGTATCGCTCACGCGATAAGTCCACTTAATGTAAGTCAATCGGCGGAGACAACGATGGTCAAACGCAGTAAGCCTGCTTGTATCTTCGCTGCTGACAAGTCATGTTTCTGAACTGCCGAGCAAAACAGAACGTTCACAAGCATTATATATCCTTCCATTCAACGACAACCGGATGCTTTCTCGACGCCACAGATGACGCAGACTGACAAATGTAACTCGTGCCTTTGCAATCCTCGTTGATACCTCATCACCAATATTACAAGCTGACGAGATAGTGTTAGCCGTGTGTGTAAAACTGTTCGCAATTTCAGGCGGAGTATCTGCAATGGAGAAGGTACAAGTGGGAATGCCCCAGTCTTGAAACAGCACTTTACACTTTGAAAGTTCGGAGTGCATTCCATACAAACCAGCCTGGCCATTCAGCTTGTTCAGCATGGTCTGCTTGTCTTCGGCAGAAAGGCTAAATAAGACAATGTCGTCCGCATGCTCCAGATCGGTCAATATAGCGCCAGGAAGAAGCTCAACATCAAGTTTATTGGAACAGAGTGTGGAAACGGAGTCTCAACATTGTGTGTGGGTTTCAATGGATGGGTGTCCTAACCGTATCGTATCAGCGAATGCTCATTGTATACCATACAGACGGTCCATACAATCCGTCAAAAGGGGATGCATGCTCTGTCTGGGCAACACCTTCCTTGTCCATCACACCAGCATATTCCAGTTACGTAGTAAGAGGCCTGTCAGCTTAAGCCCTCACGGTAGTGAAACGTTCCCATTTCTACCTTCTATTGCACTCCGCCAGTGCTATCTGATTAACTTGGACCACTTTGGAGGTAGAGAGAATTAAAAACGAAACCCTCTGAGTCATCTTAAACAGATATCGAGTGGCAGAAAGGGGATATCAGACGTTTTAAAGTGGAAAATATTTAGTAAACATTCTTCATGTGTCCTCAATAAGTCGAAATACGTGGAAGGGAGTTGTTGATAGACCTGACAAACACATACAGGAATAACTGACAATTTGAGAGAACAACGACGATGTCAACTCTTGAAAAACGACAAATTCAACATCAGGTAGATAGTCACACAAAGAGACGCACCGTGAGAAGTTGGCAGCAAACATTATCCCACCAGAGATTCAGTCGATCAATGTTCACCAATCCGACCTCCGTCAACTTAGCCACCGGGAAATGGCTTGGAGGCTGAAAACAAAGCAAAGAGGTTCTGGTTCAACGTTTCGGGTGAACAGAAGCACACAACTTCCACTGCGTTTAGCTGAAAGTAAATATGAGGCAAATGAGTAAAAAAACGATAGACCCAAGCACAATTCATCAACAATCAATGACACTGCTCGGTAAATCATTAAAAAAACCGGGTATGATAGAAAACCGGCTGATACCCAAACTAGTCCATACGAGCTGCTCAAAAGCATACGTAAACGTATGGTATAGATGAAAATTGACGACTTCGGAATGTTTCTAACTCGTCCAAATCGAAAGAGATATCAGTTGAATGTATAGAACACGAAGAATGCAGGCAGTTTAACAGATGATTACGTACATCCAACCTTTTTCATTCGTTGTATCGACCAACAACAGGTGATTAGATGCTTACTCTGCAATTTCCGAATAAAATGATTGACGTCGAAAGCTGGTTAGGCAACAAATCAAAGATGTTTTTAAGTTTGCATACAACTAACGAGGAATGTATGTATGCAAGCGTATACCACGATTTCTGAGTAAGTGTAGTTGTGAACATAATGCAGTCAGGTGTGTTTCTAGGTTGCGAATTAACAAACCAGCAATAACAGACAAGAAACTGCAGTACTATCAGACTATATTGCGGATTGCCACAAACCACGGTGATTATTGTGACTTATGGTCTTAAGAATTTGATGGTAGCTGGGTTTACTTCGTAGCCAGACTTCCGTCACCATTCACTTAAATGCCACACATACTATGGGTTGTTTGGGTGGATGTCCAAGATGTAGTCGACCAGTCAGTGCTGAAGGTTAATGGAAAAATAGGCGTCACCTTCAGCTGAAATAAGGTGCCGACCAAACACACGCTATCCTAACATTCGAAAGGGATCATAAGAGACAATCTCAATAGTGGGTTAACAGAATCAGACAATCAATACGGGCGGATCACTGTTTTTAATCCCGATCCTTAGTAAATACCAAAATGATTGTGTACGCAGAAACACGACGCAAAAGCACTTGTAGACAGACACAACAAACTAGACTGATCGCAAAACAATGACCCACTACAGAATCGATAACTCGGCTTGTAAACTATTAGGCTTCGGGAAGGAGTCACTGGATACATGCTCTATGAGAGCAACAAGTGGGCAGAAGCCCTCTGACAGTATTTTGTCAGTTTCGCGATCGCTAACCAGCCCGATGAACACGACAGGCGGACATAATGACATTAGCCTAGTATGCCGTTAATGCACCCGTGGTTCGACGGAGTTAAGTTCCCCAAAGTCGTAGGGGTGCGTGATTCTTTCTGCCATACTGTAGATGAATAAAACGAATTGTGTGCCCAACTCTGGTGCAATTTAACAGATGTCAGGGATTGACAGTATTCGTCTTGTGAGTTAGTTCAAAGTGCAAATGACAGAACGGTAGAATATTCTCACGTATTATGATTTTGGTGGGGCTAAGGAGAACGGTGATGGCCTGCACGACTTGCGCGTTGCTACGTTTCACACATCACAAACCATCAGTTCCGGCCTGGTGTAAGATATGCGACACGAGTGTCTTATGGAGAGCAGATAGTAAGTTGTTTAGAGAACACAACGGCGATGGACAGGAGAACATACCGGTGTATAATTGTAATTCAGATCAACAACACTTTTCTATCAATTACACATAAAGGTATGTGAAATCCTCCCTTAGAATAGATCACAACAGTCGCACTCGGAGCTTTCGGTCTATGGCAATCGAACCGGCTGACAGAAAATACACGTCCGTACCGATTCTGATGCGCGAAAGGAACAATGCAGCCACTATGAACGAGTGACCCAATAAAAACCAGATAATTCAATTCCGTGAAGCTCTTTGCAAGCTCACTAGATTGGTGAAGGAGGCAGAGTGAGCTGAAGCAGGGCAATCAATCACCAACACTACAGGGAATTTTACTAATCACACAAGGTTGATTGATTCGTCCACTCAACTCGCAGAAGTGGATGGCTACTCTAGATTTCCACGCACACAGTCGGAAGATATCACGAAAGACTGTGACAAACTCTGGTAATGTACCAAATCACCCGCCCATTACTGACCAGACGAAAGTGAATAACTCGTCAGAGTAAGAGCAGTCGATGGTTTTAACCCTGAAAGTGACGAAAGAAGAGAGAGTCAACCGACAATTTTGAAAATAGATAGGCTGCTTGGAGAGGTTTTAAAGCAACGCAATCCAGTTTTGTAGCTCATTTTCTCGAAAATTCAAAGATGTTACGGTAGCTCACATGTTGTAATGTAACGGCAACAAGTAGTATCTCGATAAGTGGCAAAATATACTCTCAGCAACGTTGGGTAAACTTGGCTGTGTACATTACTTCATTCAGACTCCTGCACGTGGGTATGGGGAATGCAATCGTGCGCATATACCCAGAGAAGTTTGGCATTGCCACTGATGCAAAGCAGAGTTGTGTCTCGGCTTCAACCCAATTGGTGCGAACGCAGCAGACCGAAATCATAGCAGTTTTCCAAAAATTCCGAATGGGATTTTGCTTTCTGAACATAGTTTCTGGGTTGGAAGCCTGTTGCGCCACCTAAACATTGGTACATCGTCGGCTGCGGATGACTACAGAACGGTTGCAAATAATAACAGTTCTAATGGATAAACCACTTTGTGATGTCAGAGACGAAATTTGAGTCCGGTACCAACACGAGAGACTTCTTTAACTGGTAAATAGTAGATGTGCATAATATGGAATAAACGCCTGTCACCATTGATCGCAGATTTAGCATTCAGACAGACCGCCCAGCCAGTTTCTCTCATAACGAAGCAGCAGCCTTGAATTTTGCTACTACACAAACCTGCTGCCTGCACATCTCGTCATGACAGGGGTTTGAGCTCCGATCCACGTTCTCCTGGAACGACTGTATCGGCCATTGCGTCATTGGTCTCGCACCAGACACTACCAACGATCACATCTAAACGCTCGATTCCATTCGCTCATGAAAAATGTTCAGGTTTCCTGAAGGCTATGGCCAAAATATGTGCGTAGGGGACGGGAATGATGCATAGTTTATATGAAGCAAGTTCCCTACTACTTTCGTTAATCAATACACTACTCAGATGTTCGACGAATTCTATGATACTTTGAATATGTCCGATTTAGTCATGCGAAGAAACGTGTAGCAAACAAGCTTGTGGTGTCAACCTGGCTGAGATGTCTCGATATTGGAGACAGTGATTGGAACTAACAAGATAGTTGTTGCATGTTCTCTAGAGGTGACTGGACAACTTGATCAATTGTCACAGACAAATGAGGCCAAAAGTTTGAGTACGATAATTCGGTCGCTTACAAGGTGAAATGAATGGTGCAGTGGTGGACATAGTTGTCTCACTCAAACGTGGATCCCAGTTCAAATTCAGGTTTAGGCGAGGATAGTGACGAACACAAGCAAGAGCGAAATTCGAGTCTAGTACTTCTTTTGGGAGGGAGTTGGATGGAATGCTTGTCTGACTGTGTAGATTGACAAAAAAATGTGAGTGGCTTCTAACATAAAATGATGTTTTTATCGTTGGAACCCTTTCGGAGCAGTGGTGTGACGAATCTGTCCGCTAAAGTCAGAAAAACTTCGCAGACCAATGCAAAGGTTTCAGCCAAACCAGTAGCAACCTGCTTATATATCTGTTAAGAAGTTGCGAGTCGTGAGATTGCATGGTCAAGACTGGCATTGTCTTCAGCCTTCTCAATAAGTGTTTCCGGGAGAACTACACTCTGTAGGTGTGATGCGTCCACGACTTTCCCACACCTGTTGTGTGCGTGTCAACCGAACGATCGGTAACCATTTGGATTGGCCATCTTATCGACCGTGAGAACTAATCGTACACACGTTCCTTGTTCATACATTGCGTACTGCTTTAGGCTGAATTGACTGCCCTGTATCTGATTGTGTTGTTGCAACAACCCGTTTTATCATTCTACTCTTACTCTGTTAAGCTGCAAACCTAACAAGGTGGGAACGCGGCTGCTGGTAAACAGAATGATGGAGCTTTCCACTCTATTATACAAAGGCGAGATGGGGACCAAGCAACACGGAGACGTTCGACACCTAGTCAACAGTTTCGAGGGGTCCACAAGCATCGATATGTACATGGAAGAGATGCAAAGAATGTACAGAATGAAGGCGATTGCCTTAAAAAGAGATTACAAAGACGAGATAAAAGCCCGATTTCCATAAAACGCAATGTCAAGATTCGTGTCAATCCCTCTCTTTAAGGTTCACATTTGTCCCTGTGAATGTACAATACTGAAATAAATCTCATACATGAATTCGATCTGAGGTAGTATCCGAAGATTCCAGATGCAGCAGGTACATTCAAGGGAAAATATCAAATGCGTTAAAGAACAATTAAGTTTTCTACTTTTTAGCCGACTTTGTTTACATTGTTTCGCCATTCCTCAATAGGTCAACGATACCTAAACATTGTTTACCTGTCGCAGTTGTATTTGCTCCAAACGATCGGTTTTTCTTTTTTAACTGCTGTTTTTTTCCAGGGCGCTTGACTGTTTACATACCAACTGTTGGCAGCCCACGCCTTGAACAGTTGTACTTTCTGGTTCAGAATGAACCCTAAGTACATGAGTCCCCTTAAGCCGCAGAGTAGAGCTTTTTGGCATTTTCCGCCATAACTCATCATCATCATCATCATCATCATAGACAGCAATACATCAGTGATTCACAGTGATGCTTAACTGCCACACAACCATG
>JTDE01021096.1:108927-133726 GCA_014338405.1 Paragonimus skrjabini miyazakii
AACCTCCTTCCAACCCCCAACCTGGAGGACCAGGAGACTGGTTTGTCAGACCTCTACCTATTAGCCGACCTGGCATGAGTGACTCTATCGGTGTGGTGGCCACACCGTCCAGTTTAGCCCAACAGGTCATAGAGATGCGCAAGCCGTCACACCGCGTCAAGGTCCAGTCTCGTTGTGACAGTCCGCCATAACTAGTCAAAACAAAATGTAATAGGCAAGTCTCTGTTCGCACCATACGCGGTCAAATTCGTTCCGGTTTACACCAAATAGGGTATGTCGTAGAGTAACAAAGCGTGATGCAATGTAAGGTGATTAGGGCGGAATACATGCGCGTAAATATGTACAAATGTACACACATGTGAGAACATACGTATTCTTCCGTTTTGACCACTGTAATAGGCTGGTCTAAAAATAAGTATTGTCAGCCGGGTCGAAATGTGGTTTATGTCAGTGTTATGTAAACCGTTGAGACTTACAGAGAAACGTACAATAGCGATGTGAAATAACCATTGATGAATAAGTTGCCGTTTGTGAACATGAAAACGAGAACATATGGCACTTGTAAAAAAGTTGAATCCTATCCACGGAATTATCTGCGACAGTAGACAGTGATAATGTATAAAACAAACTAAATAGTTGGATATGGACATGATTCAGTGCTCAGTTTGAAAAACTATCCTAAAGATAGGCAGACCAGTTGCAAAGAGCGAGCATGACAGAATATAAACGAGAGATGGGCATTGCGTATATTCAGCAACAGTCAAAGGTATGTGGAACGATAAAAAGAGTGCACATCCGAAAAAAAAAATACTTCAATAAATACTGTGTGAATGTTTATTGAATGAATACAGGCTCTAAAACAGAGAAATACACCAACCTTGTTCACACTTGCGGCTTCAATCGCTTCGGAGGATAGGTGACATAATCCCAATACCAAATCATTTAATGCTGCAACATCCAAGTTACTATTTGAAAAAAGAACGGGGAAAATGGAAATCACATCGGAACAACCGTAACCTAAACTGAAGATGCGGTTAAGAAAAGTCATATGCAGTTATGGAAGTCATCGTCTGATATCAAAATAAAATCGACGAGAGCATAACAAGTTGATAACAGATTCTCTTCTATAAATAACACACAAGTTGAGTAACGGAATGAAGGTTGATCGGAGAACGTCAAAAAAGTGATTTAATGCAACGCACAGAGATGAAACTGAGTGCAACAAACACAGTTGCAACACACAAACGGAAATTTAGGTTCAACAAGCAGAGTTCCGAGCAGAAATTGTCAATTTTACAAAATGGTGCATCGAAAGACATGCATCCTACAGTAGAAGATACCACTGTACCAAACCGATTAGTTAAACTATAAATGAAAACAGTCTCAAAATTAGCTCACGTAATTACAATGGAAGTCTATGAATGGGTCTGTCCATGTGCCCGATCAGACGCTTGTTGCAAACAAATCAACCAGGGCGTTTCTCGTCACCCAAAAAGTCCAGCGCGTGTAGATCACCCCATAGTACAAAACGACACCCTAGACATCAGATGTTAATGTAGTCACACATCTGTAACCCGAACGTCCGGGCAAACACTAGAATCATGAAGCTGACAGCATCGATACCATTTGAGTAGAAATGGCTTAAAATGGTAATCACCGCCTGGTCAAGCATCCTAGAACACCCTCCATCGATAATTCAACCAAACTTAATGAAATAGCACTTTAGAGAAAGAGAAGGTGTAGCGATGGAATCACCACTTGGTTCTGTCCTTGCAAATATTTTCGTGTCCAAACTTGAAAGCGTTTGCTTAAAGGATACGATTTTTAATTTGATGCTTTACAAACGGTATGTGGATAATAAATTTATAATTTGTGATCAAGCAACTGATCCATTAGTCATCGTACAAAAACTTAACACTTGTCATCTGGTTAGGAAATTTATTTCCGAAGTAGAAATTAATGGAAGGATAGCTTTTCTGGATGTTTTGCTACACTGACAAGGAAACAGAAGATTGGAACAGAACGGATACCACAAAGCCACGTGGAATGGCCAGTATACACATTTCTTAAGCTCTGTCCTTCACAAATACGAAAGAAATTTAGTAAACTGTATAACATACAGGGCAATGGCGATCTGTAGCCCGAGTAAACTCGAGGAACAACTGAAAGTTATCCACAGTGTTACGAGAAAATGGTTACTCAGAATCTTTCATTATGCGGCATATGAAAGAGCATGTGATCCTGCCTAAGCCCGTTACTATCTTCCTTACAATTCCCCCTTAAAGAAGACGAAGAGTTTAAAATGCTAAGACAACGCTTATCGAAGCGTACAGAAAAGACTTACTCAACAGCTTCTGTGTCTAACTGTGAAAACTAAGACGGCCATAGTTCAGCGAATCAAAAATAAACTACATGACAGCCCGAATCACTTGTTCTATATCAGTCCACGTGCACTTGTAGTGTCGAGTATGTCGAACACAAAACTAGAAGATTATCGAAGCGCATAGTTGAACATTTCTCAAAACGCCTCAGTATTGTTACTGTCACATCTGTCAATAATGCGATTTTGGAGCACCCTTTAGAGGGTGAGCGTAAGTTCGAGGTTAAAAAAGCGTTTTTACAGTTATCTTTAAAATACCACAGATGTTTAGCAAACGTCTCAGAAAAATGCTCTTACCTAGAGCAGAAGTGGTTAGCATCTTCTGTCTAAGACCAGATTTGTGTAAAAATAAGGAAGCTTGTAAATAACCTGCAGTTGCCGTGGCCATAGTCAGGACGATGGACACGCTTTGTACATAATTTCTATCCTTAATTCACACATTTTTTACTCGACAAGTCTGCGCAAAATTTATGACTTACGTACTTGTCAGCTGATTTATGTCACGACACCTCTGTTTTATTACGCAACTGTTTGCTCACCTTCTTGCGTACTCGACAGTTTAACCTATGTACTACGTTATCGTTGTGCGATAGTTTATTGATTATCGTTCCTGTTGTACTCCCCTCACCGAACCTCAATCGACCAACTGTAATTACCTGCAACTTCACGTATATGTGAAATGTCGAAAAAATATTTCTCCGCGAGTTGTGTGTTGTTAAGTGTCTCAATGAGCATATTTTACAAACAGTTGAGTTTTGATGAATTTCCGATGAGGGACGTTCTAGGATGCTTGACCAGACGGTGATTATCAATTTAAGCGATTTCACCCAAATGGTGTCGATGTTATCGATCGTCAGTTTCATGATCCTAGCGTTTGCCCGGACATTAGCATTTGATGTCTAGGTTTTCGTTTTGTACTGTTGGTTGGTCCACCGTACAAAACCGCTAGCCAAAGTCATTCGCCTACAGTAAACCCATGGGATGGTGCACAAGGACACGCCCACTTGTGTGTCGGTTGTGACCACGTGGATTACTTTTAGGACCATCCGTACGCCCATTACATATGATACCATGTAATATACAGTTAGCTGATTTCAAACAGTAGCAGTTTAAGCAGCTGACAGCTAAGTCTATGACTTCATTAGACCAGTCCGTTTCAGCACCTGAACAATAGCCCAGACTGAAGCGGTTCGTTAAAAGGAATGCTAGAACACTTTCGTGAAATAGGGTCGCTTTAGCAATTGTTAATAAATGCAACCCAAATGCTAAAAAATGAAAACTATCTGATATTATTTTTAAATCGGTTACACTCGAATAAACCGGGAAGACAAGCTAGCAGAGAATCAAACGGGAATAACGTTACACAAGTAAACAGGTGACACGAGGAAAGCGCGAACAACGGCTCACAACGGAGAAACAGTAAACAATGCGGATGGTAATAAAGAACAGCATTTCTATGCGTGACCAACTTACCTGGATTGCGCGAACAGGTTTGCGAGCATAGCAGACAAGCTGGTCAAATCGTTCAGCACAGGGGAAGGGGCAACTGACGCACCTGCTTGTTGCCCCTGTGCAGACAAAACGGCCTGTGATGGTTGACCAACGTCAGATGTGGCAATGACGGACCCCACACAAGTGTTTGACGGCTTAAAGTACAGATGTGAAGCTGGCTCTATTTTCAATCCTAACATCCAAACGAGATTCTGAACAAAGGTATAGACAGTAGTAAAGATTGTTGATGAAGCAGAGGCATGCGATCAACAGCCAGGCTGGAATAGTAGTAGTAGTTGTTGTTGTTTGTTAACTTTAAGCATTTAGCGCGTCATAAAATGAACAGATCACCGGTGCCTGAGAAATCTAGGCGAAACTGTTGAGACAAACTTATGAAGGAGACAGGCTGAATAGACGCATAGAATCGTTAAACAAAGTGCATCAAAAGGTACGTTTATTGACTCTCTTACATAGTGGTAACCTTTAGTTTGAAACATTTCGTCCGATCATTATTTCGCTATGCACAACACATGTTCGATCCGATAATTTTATGTGGGCGGCAAATGAGATCAAATAGTAGAGTTATAAACAATAAGTGTATTCTCACTGTTTTCATAGATTAGATAATACGGACACAATGTTTCACACATGGCAAAAGAAAAAAGTAGATTGAAAGGGCATTATGTGTAGTAGGTGCTTGTATGTCAAGGATCTGGTGGATACATTATGTCCTACAGCTCATTCGTACAGACTAATGATAACGAGGACAGTGAATCCAAAATAAGATGACTGTAAATCCTCAAAATAGCGATCCATCTGCAAGCTGATGACTACTAAGTTACAAACACCTAAAGAGAGTGATACGTGAAAATTCGAACGACGTGTTTTCGACGAACACTTGAATAAACGATAAAGTTTGTTTTTAAAGCCTAATCTCTATCGGCACATGGGAAATAAACAGATCGAGCGGTTGCAAGTTTGGGGGCCAAGTCGATTGAATGTTCAAACGAACATCAACATCAGACTGTTTGCACTTTCAGTCCGAAAATTCTAAAAAGAGGAAGCTACCAGTTTCATAAATAGAATGGACATTGGTTTCAACATGTGTATTGTTTCCGCGTGTTTTGATTACTTCACTTACTCTGCCTGTCATAATTTCAGTTAGTTTGTTGATATAAATGATGAGTACACTGTTTCGAGTCATTTTTAGGGCTTCCTTGATGCCAGAGGTCCAGCAGAAACGTTTATCAAGTAACCGTAACAATCCGATGCTTTCGACAAAAATTAACGCCTGGTGAAAACTGGTGACCAGGAAATAGAGCAAATTCTACAGTTTACATTGAACCGCTTGATTACCTTCACACAAAGAGAATGTAAAGACTCGCGATTAGCAATAATGGTCCGGAGCGACAAATGGCGTATCGATATTTCTGTTCAATAATGCAAATTCCGTTCTCTTGTCCATTCAGGTTACCAATCATGCATGCACGTCAGTTTCGCCGTCCTGAACGACGAGGTGGTTGATTCCTTGTCCTGCACACTTGCAGCCTTCCAGGTGGATGCAACAAGATAAACTTTGATTCGTCAGTCCAAAGAACTTGATTTAATCAACGGATACGCCAAATACATAGTTCCACATTCATACCAGTATTGCCTTCCTATGAATTTCCGTTAAAAATAAAACGCATAGTGAGTACCAGGATTTTATGCTTCTATTCTGTATATTGTACATCAAATACCAAAGACTGACATAGAGTGGAAGTGTCAGTTCGGACGTAGTGGAATTTGCTGGTGTAGTCCTCAATGGCAACCGGTCACGCAGTTACGTGCTTTCTACTCACATACAGCATTATCGAGGTCCGCCGTCTGAAAAGCCTTAATTGCACGCAAGAAGTGAATCAATGTGGTAATGACGGACGATCAGTTGTCAGCTGCGATGAACAAATATTGACAACAAGATTCAAGCTTGATCACATGAACGATGGTAACCATCCGGATGATACCACGGTACGCATATGCCAGGGAACCCGAACAATGCGCAATGCGATAAACATGGCAGCAAGGCCTGCAAAAAGTGGTCGCCTATGCTTAGTGTTCAATCAGCGACAACATGTTATCCAAATTTTCACAGAACTTCGATATTTTCATCCGTTAGGCCTCACGCGTAAACAGAGATATCTGACGGACCCGGGACTAGACCATTAAGAGCGTAATGTTGTGGTGTGACGCTAATTCCTTTGAAACCTAGACACACTTCTGATAAGCCAGGAGGCTCGATAAATCGTCAGTCTGCTGCATGGTTTTGCCCACAAGTCAAAATGGGTACAATGGACAAATGTGCCAAGTTGAGTAAAAGTAGTAAACATACATTTTCGGTGCGTACACTACTATTTAGTTTTTTGACTGGAGAGTGGGTTGAAAAATATCCGGTCTGCTAGACGCCAAGTAGAAGTTTCAAGAGTAGCAAAAGACGGATTTTGTCTTTTGTTGTCAGACCCTCTATGTCTTGTGCAACAACGGCTATGCAAGAAGGATGAGCAATACTTGAAAATTTAAGCCCACTCCTGAGGGATAATTGCGTCTGTGCGCTGAGAACATGGTCTGTCAATGAGACAAACTGATGTTTGGACCTTAGATTAGGGACTTCAACGTCAACAAAATAGCCTGGAGCTCACTTGTAATGTGCCAAGTATAATATTCCACGAATTTCCGAGCACATTCCCATGGACCAAAGCAGTAAAGAGAACGGACCGAGCTGCCTGAAGATGCTTTACCGTTAAAAGTAACGATCCGCCGGCAGAGACTGAGTGAAACTCAGCAGTGGTGGTCAGAGATGTGGCAATTGTAGATCCTGTCGACGGCTGCGTTCCCATAACAGAACCGTATGCCGGTTTGGCCGTCACTTGTATGCTGTGCCCCGCACCCTGAGTGACTACAATGGCGACTGGACTGCGTTCGAACACTTCTTCGTGTGCCGTAGAGGAACCTGACTGGAGACCTGATATGCGTTTGCGAATAACGTATGCAAAACAAAAATGGAAATCACTTCATACAATGGTTTCAGTGAAAATATCCGCAAATATGTACAAGCCAGAAATGTTTCCAACAACACAAACCAGGAAAGTAATGGATACAAAATGTGCCCGAACACATACAGGTTTCTATTTAGCATGGAGAACTGGACAATTAAACAGTAACTGAAAGCAACCCGAAATATAAACGTTCAACAAAGTTAGACGGAACACAAGGTCTCACAAGAGTACAACTAAGTACATCAATTCGCGCGTATCTGAATACAAATTAGGTGTTTTAGACTTCGGTAAGGAAGTTGATGGCGCCCTTTCGAAACTAAAAACTTTATTCCAGAATTCAGTGGCCATTTAGGTGCCGTTTCCAATACAATCCAAACAGCATAAAAAGCGTGCGGCGCTAGAAGCAGGGAGTTTGACTTTGGTTGTTGTCGACCAAAACGAATAGTAAAAATTTACATGGATGTTGTAAAAACTCTGAGATGTTACTGCCAGTAACTGAGGGATTTCATGAAAATCATGCCCTTACGTATTCGATTAACTTAGTTCCCATGCACTCCATTCGTATGAACAACCTAGTGACAAGTAAGGTTCCGACGCTATCCTTCATCTGTAGTTCTCCAAAAGTCCACTAGACAGTGAGTAAATAACTCACCTACTGGATATCGCTAACCCAAGCAGTAGTGTTTGGCTTTACACCAACACGTACAATGTAATCTTTTGGAACCACTCGTTACGACTGTGGTCCGCAATTACATTTCGGCTCTCAAACGTAATAAGGCTGCTGACCAAGATGAACTCATGTCGGCAACCATCAAAGAAGGCGGGTAAGTTTCAGTAGAGGCTTTGACTCAGTTGCTTCAACTTATGTGGACAATGGAGACCACCCGTTCGTGCTGGGGTCACCCGATAATAGTTCCTATATTCAAGAAATGAATCCACGGTTCTTACGAAAACTACAAAGGAATTAGTTTGACCCCAGTAATTTCAAGGGTTCTGACATCCATTATACTTCGTCGACTCATTGCAGTTCGGGAGTTAAACATCAGAGAAGAACAGGCAGGGTTTCGTCCTGGTCGGGGATGTATAGATCACATTTTTACCCTTCGTCGGATTTTGGAGCAGCGTTATGTGTATCGCCAGCCAACAATTGCCGCAGTTATCGACTATAAAAATGCGTTCGATTCGGTGGATCAATCTACACTTCTCGAGTCACCTAAACACAGGGGTGTACCCACCAAGTATGTGAACATACTGTCGGCGCTTTACTCACATATTTCAACTCGGATTAGGGTTTACGGTGAACTGTCTGACAGTTTTAGCACAATGATCGACGTGCATCAAGGCTGTCTACTTTCATCATCTTTGTTTAATTTTGTCAAAGATGAAATAATGGAGGATTGTCTCTGGCAGTCACAAGATGTCGACGTGGACCTCCTACCTGGTGGAAGAATGACTGATCTTGATTATGTGGATGACAGTGTTGCTGTTTGACAACTTTCAACCGGCACAAAAAATGCTAAACTCTATTTCGCATTCTGCTAAATACTTCGGAATGTGCTTAGCAGCCTCAAAAATGCTTCTGCAGGATTGCTATGATTACGCAGATTTAATGTTGGATAATGAAGTTACGGAGGGTGTTGACCGGTTTGCGTATATCAGACAACAGTGAGGGCTGTATTACTATACGGCAGCGAAACCTGGCCACTCAGGGTAGAAGACGTGGTTCGTCTCCAGATATTCGACCACCGATGTTTGCGTTCAATTGCTCCTATCGGGTGGCACCAACGAGTGAACAAGGATGACGTTAGGACGCGGGGGTTTGGCACTGATTGTCAAACAAGTTCTTTCGTTCAATCGTTACACTTGCACAGACTTAAGTGGTTAGGTCATGTAGTAAGAATGCCAGCTGGTCGTCTGCCACACCGAACACTCTGCCGACACTGTGGCCGATTGGCGCAAGGTGAACAGATGATGACCTGGCGTAGACAAATTAAATCGTTCACGATGGAGTTGGTTACTGTAGATCGGGTTCGTCTTCCGGGCTGGAGCCTTCGCGACTCAGAGAGTCGGTGGTTTGAGACGTTAGGTGAGATGGCGGCTAACCGAGCTCAGTGGCATGAATGTTGTCGTTGTTTGTCCGAGTTGTCTGTGAAGTGAGTGTACTTAATGACGCGGTGCAGTGAAAGCCGTGAGGAAGTTGTCTTGCTGATGATGCCTTCCTTTTACTTACAGCTAGGTTGTTTGTTTCCAAAGTGTAGACGAGAACCACTGATGCATTGCTCCTATGATGACAATGATCTGTCGGTGGAGTAGAACTACGAATAAAACAGTAGCACCAACGATGCGATGCAGAATATAGATCAAAATACGCTTAATTGATATCTAGAAGATATACATAGGCTTCAGATATCTGTGTTTAGCGAACGTCGAATACTAAGCGTACGGTTACTAGTTTGAATGCATAAAGGATATTTACTGTCTGTATTTGGATAAGCAGACGATATTCAGTTCATGTGGCCTGGTATATTTCGTGACCACAACAAACCTTGCATGGCGTTTGGGCTGAAAACCTACTGGTTTGAGATAGCCTTAGATGTAGTATCACCAATGAGCATACATCAGTGGTAGACACTGATAATGAACTGTCATAATCCAATGGGACAGCCTATCTGCAGACTGGAGTATGCCTAAAACGCCGTCTTTGGCTCGAAACTGTATTGTAGGGCAGCAGCGGGTCGATAACAATGTAATGAAACGAAAGCCGCTTCTAACAACCAGGGGGAATCTTATTCTAACCCATAACGCAGGGACTTAAGGAAGTCCAGTTTGTTCCTCACTTAAGTGAATATGAAACACAGATTACGTTGACTGAAAGACCTCTGATGCTAACAATCCACATATAAACATATCAAAAGTGGATGAAATCGTACAATAGAAATATTGCTCAAACTGAAAACACTAACAACATTTCCGAATTATTACCCTCGTTGTCGTTGGTAGTGCTAAGTGGTCATGAGACTGCCGCATGCAATGAAGCGATGAACATGTAACAAACAATATCACAAATTTCCGTGTTATCTGAACCTTTCTCGTAGTTTTTCGGTCCACATTCAGCCTATTTAGTTTACGTACATCCTTTTTAGTTGATGACCGCCATTTTTTAGTTGCCTCTCATACATTTTACCCAACACCGACCATGTAATAGATACACGTGGAATGGAGGTGAACACAACGCCTCGTGAACTAACTGACTGAAACTCGTATTCCGAGCAGTATTCGTTGGTGTGGACACACAAGACAACATGCCCTCGTAATCCATAAGGCTGTGTGAACTCGTGCCCAAACAGCAACAATTGATTGGGTATTATAACAGCCCCAAGCAACCTGTAAGCGTCACGTGGGAAGATGACCTCAAGATCGATGGCGGAGTCCTTGTCTATTGGAGAGTTGACAACTAAACAACGAGTACCGTTGGCTAGAGGTGGTGATTATGGGTTAAATGATCGGAAAAAGCCAAACTACAGTGGGAAAGCCTACGGTTGTGATAGCCACCCCACTTCCAACAATGCTTACGGAAAAGGCGGTTAAAATCCCACTGACTAACTTCACCCAGTTAAGCAAAAAAGGCGAAGACAGTTGTGAGACTAAGCAACAAAAGTTACTCGCATTGCATAGGAAGTTTACTATGGTGGCTGCAGCCCGTACAATCTACGCGTAGGAAACGCTGTGCACATTTAACTCATACGGTTTATATAAGTATCCCTCCCCAAAACAACCTTATTTCAAGACAAAATGATAGAAAACTAGCGAAAAAACAGGACTAGGGTGAAGCATACATCATCATCATCATCATCATCATAGACAGCAATACATCAGTGGTTCACACTGATGCTTAACTGCCACAGAAGCATACATACATAGGAGAACCATGCAAACAACTAACAACAGCGTCGGGCGTGTGGAACAACATGCACCTTTTGTTTGACCAGCTGAAAACATTGATCGAGCGTATGAGCTTGGCAACGCAGCTTTGCACAGCGTTGTGACGAACGAGTCACGGGCGGCGTCCACACGCAATTTCCCACAAAGTCCAATCATTGTATGGATGGCTTGTAGCAAACTAGCCGTGATTTGTTCATCCGCACTGAACAGATGGAGTGAGAACGAAAGAATTAAAGAAATGCGTGAACACAAAGCCGCCACTTAGAAACATTACTTGGTTTGTTGAACACGTGAATAAAAATTGACGCAATTATCAAACTCATTGCACCGAGTTGCGTCTTCACGACCAAATTAATAATGCAAATGGATTATAGTGTGGGGGGACTGACAAAAATTGGAACGTGCCATTACTTAACGTGAGACACGGAATAATGAAACGCGAGCGTGGTTTATCAGCGAGGCAGAACAATTTATATCTTCAACTGCTTACAAGGGATCAAATCACGCATATATGATAACAACAGCTGGCGAAATCATGAGCCCATAAACAATCATTTAAGTGTCACCTCCATATTGTTCGGTGAGAGCTGCAGAGAGCTATACATAGCGAACTGCAATGTTCAAACGGTTATCAGTGAGCATCTGTTCGAAGCACCATAAGCTCCGTTACACAAGTCACCAAATTGGTCCTTAGTCGATCCGGTCACTTCCTAAACATGAGAAACTTCGAAGCTAGTTTGGACTAGTTAACGGTGAAACATTAGAAGTTAGATGCTTCAACTTGATATTTCAATCACTTCCTATTGACGGAAGGCTGCCTAATCCAGTTATACCGCATATGCGGCACGTTTGTACAGTATTAAAAAAGCCAACCCACAACGCCGCCACATTATTTCCACAGGAACCTAGCTGACCGTTGGAACACATTTGTTGCCGTCCGCTCTTCAATTTGCTATCTCGAAGTGACGTCATTAGTTCACACGCTGCACCGTCTTGCAGCTGTCACTGACGTGTCCATGGCGTTCGATTCAACGTCACAAGACTCGATTATCAGATATGTCCAGCAGGTCGAATCTTTTCTGCTTCTAGCAAATTACACCATTGAATTTTGTCAGAAGGCGTAAACAATTTTCGGTAGCTCTTCTCTCCAGTCACGATGTAGTGATCGTTAAGGTAATACGCTATCACAACTCTTTATCATCATGGAAATGAAGTGCCTTCTGTATGGATGCTTGAGTTCGACTGCCAGTTCCATGATGCTGTGACCATCGATTTTGTTTACTCTGATGATCTCATCCTTCTGGGTGAAAATTCGGTCTCTTTTGGAAGTTTGCAGGTGCATCCAGCGCTCTGGAGTTAGCCGGCATAAAAAGCACCGAAAATGCAAAGGTTATAATCAGTCACGGTGAACACGAACATAACAGGACCGCTCACGGTGAAGAATTCGTTCTAGTGGGTCCGGGAACAATCCAATCGCTGGACCCAACCAACTGAGTAACACAATTGGGGATACCGTACATACAGCTGCAAATTCGTCCGATGTTCGATGAGAGCAAATAAGTGGCATCAATACATTTGCCTGCTGAGACAGCATCCGACTTTGAAGATGAATCACTCAGCATTGATGGAATGTCCGATGGGATCACAAACCGTACAGTTAGAATCCGGATGTCGCGACGCCTGCATGACCTCAGTTTTTCTGTGAGGGGCATAGTGTATAATGCAACTGTGGAGGCGGTCTTATTGTACGGCTGGGAAGTCTGGTTCATCCGCGCGGAAGTTGTTCACAGTTTCCGTCAGAGTCCTAAAAGTATTGACGGTGTATGGTGGGAACACTGTGTCGGTAACGAAAAACTTCGCCGACGTGTCCTCGGGACTAACAGACTCTGTCGAATCTTGAGTACAATGACTTCATGTCACAGGCTACGATTACTTAGACGCATCTTGCCAACACGAGCTCATCGTCTGTCATGTCGTATCTTGTTTACAATTGGTGAGTTAGGCTGGAATCGGCAGTCTGCTGGTCAGCATATCACTTGGCTTCAGGGTACGAAAGCACTGATATCGAACCTTGTTTCAGTAGAGTTCCAGGCTTCTTGGCTAGGGTCCATAGGACAATAAAAACGCTAAGTCCAAGATACGGTCTGACATGGTAAGGAACAGAAGTTATTGGCGTTCGTGCTACGAATCTATGAGTACCGATTCCGTGTTTTTTTCTTCCTCTACACCTCTTTCATATCTTAATCAACACTTTTTCTCATTCACTGTAACACGGTAATCACTGTATTCAGTTACCCATGCTAAACATACGATATATTACATTGCCAAACAATACCTTGTCTCTAACAACCCGTTTGTTTGGAATTCTATCCCCCCCCCACTTGTTTTTGTTGGCACAGCTTGCCTTCTCTGAAAGACGTTTGTACAGTTAATGTAAATTTGTTTATCCACGAACTGAGAAAATTCGTCCCCACCGTTTGCATTCCCTATTTTCCCCCACTAACTTGACATTTGTTCCCACTACCTCACCCACCCCGTTTTGTTTTATTGAACTAATGTGTCATTAAATGTCCTTGGCGCGAGTGGCCATTCTTGTCCTGGTCCGCTGGCGTGACGGTTCACCTTTGACCTTGTTGGTCCCGTTGGGAAACTATTGATTTTGCTGGACGAGACAATCGTCGCGAACGATTGAGGTTTGCCTTTTGTAATTAATGATGCATTTCTTTAATAGTACCGTAGAAATTGTTGGATCCAATCTTGTTCTCATTTTGGGGATCCGTTTTTTGGGCTACGCGTAACTCAACGATCAGACGTGAATCGTTACAGTTAACCTTTTCAAAATAAACAACAAATTAGTAATCGTCTTTTCCTAAGTGTGGTTGGGTGACAGGATATTGGGATAATTACGGTAAACCCATTAGGATGCATTACATCTGGACCTAACGAAGAATATACAGGAAGTTGAAGAAAAGTTGAAAGAAGCGTAGGATTTTACAACACGAGCACGTCGTTTCTGATATCGCATCTAACAACTGCAATTGGCAATTGCTAGTGAAGCTCTACGAATCCGAACAATGATCTGATAGTCTTCATGCCTCGAAATTATCGTACGCAGACCACCTGATCACAGGTTAACTTAAGTCGTATGAGGGAGCATAGCTCAGCAACGGATAGGTTGAGAGTAGAAGTTTTCCGAGTCTGAAACACTTATTGATATGCCAGAAGGTAAGCGATCCGTATACAGCGCACTCGTTACACACGAGCATGATACTAGTTATCAAAACCTATTTAACTTCGAACGCAAAAGCAAATTAAATTTACCATTCATGCAAAACGATTGTACCCGGTAACGTCGTTCATCGCCTTTCAATAAGACATGGGTGTCGTATTAAGTGTTTATGTGTGATCGCTCAAGGTGTTATCCAAAACATGGGAGGACGTAGCTTTGAACCAGAATTTCTGGAAGAATATAATCCGGACGGGCGTCCGAAGATTCAATGAGGAACAGCTGCGCGGTCGTAAACGTAAGCGCGTGGTACGCAAAGGAACTATGATGCCATAGGTCATGTTAACGTGACCATACGGCGTTGTGTTGAATGCAGTCGAGAATGCGCCACCACTTCTCGCCTTATATCTTTAGTGTTTTTCCAGCAGTCTCACTACTTTTTGTTTCCGAGAGATAAGGATCCTATTTTCATACAGGTTGGCTAACCAGCATTAGCCTGTTGGACGTCACAGACTTTCATTTACACGCCTCAGTTTTATTCCTTGGGGTTCACACTGAATACAGGGTGTGTGAGTGGAATCGTAAGCGGTTCAGCACAAGCCGTCTGCAGTAACAGTTATGTGCAGACGTCCTTTGGATACGGCCACAGCGACAAGCTAATCCGGGAAAGGGGGCTACCGACCGCGATGGCTCAACGCAGGGGTAAAAGTGGTTATTCAACCACATATGTAACAGTCCCAGATGAGACAAAGGTGTACACTGCTAACGGGTTCGAGGGACTGTGGAGGTGAAGTGTTCTTTACGTGTGAAGAATACAGGCAAGAATAACAGAGCACTATTCTTTCTTCCCCTTACTTGTGTAAATCCCTGCTTTGTGTAAATGAGAAAAAACGTGAAAAAATGCCTCATTTACCCCCGATCGCGCCAAACTGACAGCTAAATTAGACATTTTGAGAGACAGTTCAGTTGGCTTGAGGAGAAGTATGCGATTGACGGGACGGGAATGGATAATTACTGCGTTCCAGATGATCCCTCGTAAGAAGTAAACCCAGATCGAATTATCGAGGCAGTACCAGGTTCCAAGAGCGAACCCTCTCACACTTTTTGCTTTCAAAGATTATGGCAAAAAAGTAGGTGGCAGGAGCTGACAACTTTCTTTCAGACGGATTAGAAGGTCGAAGAAGTACCTCCCAATTATGTGTTACCAGCAACTCTTTTCGTTTCCAAAAATAGAGCCAAGGACCACGATAGCCATAGATGTATCAGCTTTCTTTCTACTGTGTCCAAACCACTTACAGGTGTGACGCTGCTTCGGCTCACCAAATTTAAAGAAAGTCTAAAATGATTTCAACTTAGTCTCAGGTCCATTACTCTGATGTCTACCGTAGGCGAGGTATGGAGGTGCACAGCGCACGTAAAGGCAACTAATGGTGGTGAGTTTTAAACATTAAAGTCACCTTCGACTAAACTGTTTGTGGAGCACTCCAGAACTGTTTCCGTCGACTAGGCTTGTCCATAGAGAAGACGCCTTCAAGACTGGAAAGTATTCCCGCCTTTATCTTTTTTATACAGTCCGTGTGAAACTACGGTCAATTTCATCAAAATTAGTAACACGATTTCGTTAGTTAATAACAATGCTGGGGAAAAATCAGTAAGAATAGCTAACACACCTGTCGACTCTAAAAATCTTTCCCATACGCTGCATCGAAAACGTGTCCGATTGTCAGCGAAAAAGAGCATTCAATGTCTGTGTGATCCGCTCTGGCCTAGGGTTCGGAAAGAGTCCTGTTTGTTACAAAAATGTGAACAAGCTTGCCGTGGTAGACCATCATATAATGTGTGCCAGAACCAAGGAAGATTCGTTACCACAGTGAACAGCACTTGAGCGTACGGCTGTAATTGATGGTTACAAATGAGCACGACGTCCGTAAACTTAGGAAATCAAGGAGTTTTACAAGGAATGGCTACGATGAACGACTTTTTTATATCCACGAGTTGACCAGACTCGGGCAAGAGTTTACCAGCCCCCTGAGAAAGCTTTGTGAGGACGCCAAAAGGTTCGCGTGGTTGACAGACACACTGAGTGGTAGCCATCTGAAATATGCCCATTTAACCTAGTTCGAAATGTACTCACAGTTTTGCCTACTAAACAGGTAAGACAATAAACCACATCAAAAAGAAGGCAGGAATACGTCCCATTGTAGATGGCAACGTCAAGTTAATTGTCATTCAGTATAATTAATTCCACCGCAGAGGAGGTTAGATTCACTTTCCTTCGCTTCACTGAACTATCCACTACACGAAGTTGTCGTTTTGTAGGATAGGCTTAAATTGTATTCTTCTCCAATACTATTGTTGTTACTCACTCTTTCTTTACCACCTTCGTGCACCGTTTGATAAAGGTATTCGGGAGTTGTTTAATCACAAAGTATATCCGGGATTCAGATGAATCCAGTTTAGTGGAAAACCGTTTTCACTAAAAGCCCGTTTGTAAACCACTAGCGTGGAGCCAACGAAGTGTAAATACTACTCTATGCATGGCAATTTGTAATAAACCGAACGCTGAACCCTCCTTCAGTACGTGAGGAGAGAACCTGAGAAGTGGTTCACTGACCTCCTTCAAGTTAATTATTAATAACATAAACGTAGAGCGAATATAGCGTATTCGGTGCCTATTGAATCCGACTGCTATGTTATCGATGTACCGTTTATAAATTTTCATGATCACGAAGACAGCGGCTGTTTGATGCTCAATCCTTGAAACGACAGCAACAGCCAATTTTGGCACAAGGAGATTGCCACAGTAGATGGCATTTAGTTATTTTCAAGTTGAACGTCACTCGCAATTGATCGCAGCTGTCGCATTCCCATAGAATTTCCAGTCGGCCCGTTTCGAAAAGAATCAATAGACTCGAGTTTCACTCTCATTAGAGCTCGTCAGTAGTCCATATCATCGCCACTGCCGGGACTTGAACCACGGACACGCTTTTCATGAGGCAACCGTGTTTACCACTGCGTCATTGACCTCACATTAGGCACGAGCGAATTATCATATGTGAACGCTCAACCACTTTCGCCTGTGAGTAATGATCAGGTTGCCCGATCGTCTCGAAATGGAGACACAGTAACTGTCTGTTAACTCCAACCGGTAAACACAGTTGCCTCATGAAAGCGTAGCCGGAGTTCTAGTCCCGGCAGTGGCAAGGATATGCACTATTGACGAGCTCTAATAAGAGCGAAACTCGAGCCTAGTGCTTCTTTTCGAAAGGGGCCGACTGAAAAGTCTATGGCAATGCGACTTCCCGACTACTCATCAGTAATTCGGTTATTTGTCCGAAAACAGATCCTAACGTAGACTCAAAAAGCTATAAAAAAGCGCCCAACACTGTGTGTCTCACCATTAGACCTTGAGGTAGTACGATGATGCGCACCAGACACAAAAAGTAGTCGACTCTTACAATTTGCTGTACTCTGCATACATGCATCCGACTCCCAGTATCGACCGTCTGCTGACCTGCGGTAAATACTGAGGAGTTTTCGACTCGGTGATTCTCACATCTTTCAAGCTTTCATCAGCCTGGGCACCGTAGCCCAGGCAACACGTGACGTTGAACGAAAATAAACAATGCAATGTGTATACGTATGTCCAAAAAAAGGGTGATGCTTTTGTTTTCTCCTATTAGCATAGAGTTGGTTCACCTTTTGTGAAAATTACTGCATCGACCATTGGTTACATGCTACTGATAAGTCCCGTAGTGTGCCCTTGTTTTGTATGTTGTCAATTTCCCGGAAACACAAATTCAAGGATTCAAAAATGTCTAAAATTCCGTGATTCTGGGGACAACAGTGGTCGAGGTGACATCCAAGATGTTTTATGAAATTTAGTTCAGATGCCGAAACGGATCAAAGTAAGCAGTAGATGGTGTGAGACAAATTGAACCAGGCTGCACCGAAGGTCTCAAATGTTATAGTTTTAAAAATAACAGCTATTATGGTCGAATAATACTGAAAGTAGTTGTGTGTGCAGCAAATTTCTGTGACTGGAACTATTGATGACATGGTTGGGAAAGATCGGCTCACTTTCCCCAGTTGAGCAAACAGCATTGTATGTATGCACCGCATCATAATCAATCTGTAATGCGAAGATACTCAGTTCATCATTGAATCGCTTGCCCGAGAATGTTTCCTTCCAACAGAATGCAAACATCATCAAATCCATGCAACAAGTAAATGCGACTAATCAGAGAGTGGCAAAATGTTTATATCACATTCAACCTAGGAAAGACCCGTTAGACGTAGAGCAATCAAATAAACAGAAGTTTGTCGCGTCGAAGATCCAAGGTGAGTAGCGGGTAATGAAAGAAATATGTGACTTATCCGCTAAGTCGTTTACCATCGTTAATTTTCTCCTGCTTCTCTTCTCGAAAAACAAACAACAAAACAGCACAAAAGTCCACTCACCTTGCCTCCAATAAAAGAGCAAACGCGGACAGAAGACCACACCAGGAGAGCACAATAAACTGTTCTTGCACGTCTGTTTCCATGACATTCGGGTTCGTGGTTGGATGAATGTCCTCAGTTGCAGACTGATTGATGGCGTTGTCCAATGAATTGACTATACGCAGAAGACAACCGAAAGCCAGAGACAGACAGTAACCTTCCTGCAAATTCGGTGCATCGGAACGGTCCAATAAATCCACTCTAAGACGAAAGGGAAAACGGAAATAGGAATAGAAGCATGCTGCAAGTTAGCTCGACGTTTCACCAACATACGCGGAAAGACCTAACGAACGAAACGGAAAGCATACTAACAACGGTTGTTACTCGAAGCTTAGAAAATGACTAGTATAAAGGAAAGCGACATGTGTTACGGTGAAAACAACGCTTGGTGTCTTGCAAGTAAATAACGCACATTGGGGATGTTTCTACGTGATAGCCAACCAACAACTGGCACGTTGTATTACTGGGTGGGCGGTTTCGTAGAAATCCTGACGCTTTCCAGTAGCCACCCGCAACTCCCCCTTCAAATGACGCTCAGGATTCCAGTGAAACGAATATGACAATAAGACACACACGGAGAAAGGAACTGCACGCCTGTATTTTCTCTTCGCAGTCTTGTATCACTGCATGATGTGAATCGCCTTTAATCTAGACGACCAAACAGAATAACTGTTGAGCACAATCAGACTTAGTTTGAGCAGTTTCGTTTGATCCGGGTGGGCTATGTTCTGTAGTGTCTTCGACGCATATTAGGATCAACAGAACCCAGAAGCAACTGTCAATCAGACCCACGAAGGTGACATAACATCGACCCCTACTGCTAACATACTGTTGCCTCCACCGATCCCCAGCTATCGGCAGGTTGCAAATTGTAGTCTCATGGTGTTGCGAAATTAAAGAAATTGACATTTTTAAAAGTAACTTCATACATGCAAGAAACAAACGGCAAAAAGCTTTGGCGCTGTAAACATCAAACACAATCACAACAACGGTACTATGGTAGACACACTGTATAACTAACCCGTTAGTCAAAATCAAACATCCTGTTATTTTTTGAAGGAGCTAGTTGGCTTAAGCAACACATATTTCGTTCACCAGGGCAAGCTTCGAAACAATCGAGTACAGGATTGGTGTGCGTCTGTACAAAATATTTGAACGAAAAGAAGACCCGAACTTTTGCAGACAGCTGATGCTAATTTATTCTCCGGGGAAATAAAATATAATCAGAAGAGAGAGATAGGGAGAAAACACAACTGTTTTCCAGTGCTCAATGGACACATAAGATCTCTTTGATAACAACTGGACAAAAGTATTTATACGAGACTGCATGCAGAAGACGAGCTAAAGTCAATTCATTGTTTGATTCCAAGAAGATGAACAATACGTTGGAATCCTATGAACAGTGGAAAACGCTAGTCAGTATCTAAAAATTCCCGTGGATGTAATGGTTTAATACGGTCAATGGGTTTCACCTTATTCCGTTGAAAGTCACAACCGAAAGAAGCGGACACCTTAAGTCCACGAAAACTAAGAACCGAAGTGTGCATATGTAAACACGAGTACACAGCTATGTACTGCATGGACAACACTGATGTTGGTAAAACTAGTTGATGGAAAAGCTAAACCTGAACTGTCTAGCCGATGCAAGAACCAAAGTAAAAAAAACGCAAACATTTTTATCGAAGTATTCGTGTACGGTAATGTATTGCGAGAAAGTCGTTGGTTCGTCATCGATACATTCACAGATGAAGGAAGACTTACAGAAAAGATTTCGGTTGTAGAATTGGAAAGAAAGAACCTTTGTAGTACAGAAGAGATTGATTAAAACCAGGCACAGGTGTGACGACGGATGACTGGTTGGTTTCTTTTACTGAAAGTAGAGAAAATAATGTAATCATGTGGCAACATGTTTACTCCAGTCGACTTTATAACGCAGTCCCACAGTGACAGGTACACGAATGAGAAGCCGTAATCAATGGCAAAATTTTGTCTGCATTCAGATAGATGATTAACTGAGCATCATTCACAAGCGAACGTAGCTAAGTGTCGTGCCTAATATGA
The DNA here is from genome assembly GCA_014338405.1 of Paragonimus skrjabini miyazakii. Taxonomy (NCBI): domain Eukaryota; kingdom Metazoa; phylum Platyhelminthes; class Trematoda; order Plagiorchiida; family Troglotrematidae; genus Paragonimus; species Paragonimus skrjabini miyazakii. Next base: position 129,560 of record JTDE01021096.1, read on the forward strand.
GGTCAATGGAGCACTGCTTCATGGGAAAGTAGTTCGCAGTTCAAATCTCGGTCGTGGTAAGGATATGAACTACTGGCGAGCTTTACCAAGAGCAAAAGTCCAATATGGTGGCTCAAGCGCCTACCTGAATGCGGAAGCAACTATCAAATGCGAGTGGCGTCCAACCTGAAACCTTACTGACTTAATGGATTACACAAGAATTACATAAGAACAGCGAACGTAATTATCTAAGTCCATCACAAGATAAAGGGTTGGTGTCATACGGGCGGCGAATTGCCAGATTCCAACTAACTGAAAGTATACCACAGTAAATGGACGCTAAGTTCGCTATTCCACTCTCTACAAACATGCAAATCATGAGATTCATACAACTTATTACGGAAAAACGTCACACAAAATGGTCTGCATTAAGCTTGGATATGCAGATGATTCCATCTCCCCGACAAAAAAAAACGAAGTAAACAGGTGTGGAGAGACACTCAAATGAGGAAATGGTATGAAAACTGTCAGATTGACAGATAATTTCGATGGCTGCCGGACAAGTCGGACTTTGTGAAAGTGTCACAGTGAATACGGGCCAAAACGGCAAGTGAAAGTAACATACAAAATAGACAATTATGTTAGCTGATATGCGCATTAAGCCTTGTGCAAAAATGTGGATGGCAATGAAACGGGTGATTGCGTGTCAACTAGGGAAAAGTTCTCCGTCCTCTTTTCTGAAACACTTTTTTATGTTAGCATGAGAAGTTCACAGGGTCTGTGTTAAAGTAAAATTGTTGCCCTATTTTTTTTAAACAAAAAAACCCCACATCTTCTGAACCAGTAGACACTTATCACTGTTTGTACGGACTCACACGAGTTAGACAAACGAGATTGTCAAGAAGCGGTAACAACGATCAAGGGTCAACTCAATGATGACGTAATTGAGAGTCGATGCCGGCATTATCAAGCTACCACGAGCATAGTGCGCTCACAGTGCGAAACACTAGCTTAAGAAATTGATTAAAAAAATGGTTGAGTAGTAAAAGTAAGGATTAGATACGGATAAAACAAGTGTGGTACAAGCAACCTCTAAAACTAGATGCTATGTCACCCTTTTTTTTGAACATGCTGTTAATTGAGTAGCATGCCATATAATCCGAGCCGATGTATCACGTGACGGAGATGCGGCTGCCATCTCCGAAGAAAGTCAGTCAGCTGTAAGTTCTCACCTTTAAGTACTGGCTATATCAGCATACTTCCGTCAAAGAGTACAGGAATCAGACTGTTCTCCCGCACAAACAGAACCTTGAGTATATTGTTTCACAATGTGTGTGTGGATACATTCTTGCCCTAGGTAACCTCTATCAACCAATGCCTTGAGCATACCATATGTGCAGTTACCGAAGACGGAAGAACAGATATTCAAAAACCGGGTGCGTCTCCAGGTTGCGGATTGAAGAACGACCATTCACAGGCGGGCTAACTGCGAAATAAGAGGACTTATTCCGGCGAATAAGCAGTCGCAGACAATCAGTAGCTGTACTACCAGGGCGTCGTGGATTCATGGCTGGCAGCACGGTTTTCTATAAAGTATCACACAAGCCCTTCGAAGGTACTACGATATGACGCATACCACCCTGCCATAAAAGAGTTTTAAATGCCCCAACGGGAGAACATGGGCCTCCGGACAACGTACCGTCTGCTAGGGGTGCTGCCCGCATTGCGTACTGACATCTACATCCTCAGCCAACCGTGAACAACTCCCGGATAAGCCGTAGGAATCACCTCAGTGATCACCGGTTCCAACAGGTACAAAAGGTGTGTCGGGAACTTTGAATGACTGAATTCCATTCGAAGGGTGTATGAATCAGTTTGGTGACCGGTCTCCGGCAACAGGAGGCATGCGCCTCAATAGCCCCGTCGATCTTGGACTTCCCGGCTTGACGGATTACCACATCAGATCCGCCTTCGATGGTCAACCCTCGAACTGCTGCACTGCTTCTGTCGCAACCTCCTACAGGGCGCATTGTGTATCATGGATGGATGAACTCTATCCGAGGGGTGTATGAGCCAAACTACTATTGGTCGCCGGCTCAAAAGGGTAGCGAACTCCGTGCTTCGCCCTGTTGTCTTGTGGGTTACATTTCTTCTGAATCAGAGCCTCCGTGTGGAGCCCGTCAAGCCAACCCCCTTCTTCGGAATGAGTAACCGAGAGGTATTCTGCCCCCATAATTATGAACGTAAACATACACTAATTATGAATTTTGTCATATCTTCCTGTTACAACTATTTGACCGATATGTCGGCGACCGGCTCTGTTCCCATGTCACACTTTACCACACCAAATCAATTTGTCTGTTATAACCTAACCATAATGAACGCGAATAACTTTTAAAAACAGCCGTGGATGAATAACGCGAACAGAATCCCCTTCAAATTGGGCCCCAAAGTATGAACTACAAGAACCAATGAAATCACGGATAAAACAGACTCCGGATAGGCAATGTATTTAACCACCAGAAATTTTGCAATTTTACACGAGAAACTGGTCAGTATTTATAGAAAATCATTGACCTTGCGACTGCGTGGAGAAGTATTTCAATCCCAAGCCGATCCATATCCCAGTAGCGGCTTGAGGTATATGAATTCCGACAGCAGAATTTGGTTCTTCGGGCTAGGTTGATCCTAACCATAAGACTCGTTTCCTCCTCTTTTTTCGAAACAACTCTATACTTGGTGACCCCCCCCCAATCCCTTTTTCAGACACACAATATAAACTTACCTCATCTGCCGCTCACGACAAAAGTCACAGTCAGAATGATAGTGTGTCAAACACCAAGGTTCCTTTGCCTGAAATATACAAACTCCTACTCGACTCACGAACATCATTTAGGTTTGCCACCATCTTACACAAATAGGTCAGCAGGCAGTTCTTGCACGCACTTTAGAAACCCTCGCCATTGATATCTGTTGTCTTGCTGAAACACGGCCCTTGGTGTTATATCTCCAATCTCTTTCAGCCGCCTTACAATGCGAGTACAATGTGCGCTTGCTTGGAGACCATGCGGCTCAAGCCACTGGTCAAGCCGATGTTGGAATTGCCCTAAGCGCATACACAGAAAAGGTGTTGTTTGACTAGATTCCCGTTAACTATCGCCTTTACACCCTCAGATCCGAAGGTACGGTAGGAGCATCAAGAGGCGCCTATCACAAACACTGTCGTTTTGTTGTTGCGGCATATGCCCACATACTGTAATCCAGACGCACTCAGAGATCATTTCTATCACCAGCTCACTAACCTTCTGCGTACAACGCGGCGCACAGACATTGTAGCACCAGCTAGAGACTTGAACGCTCAAGTAGACAGGCTAAGCGCCGAAGAGCGTGACCTAGGTGGCCCGCATTCTTACGGTACTCGTCGAAGACAACGGTGAACGTTTGTTACAGCTCTGTGGTGATAACGGCCTGTTTCTGGCAAGTAATGGTTTTCGACGTTCTATGTGTCAGTGCGTCACCTGATTTGGCTAACATCATCATCATCATCACCACGGACAGCAATACATCAGTGGTTCGCTGACTTGTCTTCGAGACAGGTAAACTCCCTCGACTATTGAGCATCACGGGCTTTGTTCGCCTGACTACATTCTGCCAGCTAAGCCTTGTCACATCGTACGGTTTGCAAGTGGTGGGTAGGCTGGAAGCGACAGTCTGGTGGTCAACGTACGACTTGGGTTCGCGATATGAAGGCACTCATTCTGGAGCTTGGTTCAGTAAAGCACTTTCGGTTTCCTGGCTAGGGTCCGAAGGGCAATGAACACTACTGGTTGAAGGCGCTGTGATACATGGCGAAGAACAAAAGTAAATGGTGCCAAGTTACGAGTCTCCCTTTGCATCGTTGTAATTTTTTTCACAGACCTCTACAGTTTTTCCTTCTTTCCCTTACACACTACCTTTGTTTTTTCTCCTCATATTTTGATGTTTGCCATTTCATATATAACAAATATGATCATATGAAGTGGCAAACATATTATATATATATAACAACAGATTCTAGTATGGAGTGGAAACGTAAAGATAAACACCCATCACGCGGTGTTCGCCTTCTATATTTATACAATATATATATACATATGTTCAGAAGGGATTGTTCGGATGGTTGCCATTCATCATTTTGCACGCGACCGG
>JTDE01021096.1:139987-151297 GCA_014338405.1 Paragonimus skrjabini miyazakii
TAAATATATCTGCGAGTAGCGGACCTAGAGGTGAACCCATTGCTACTCCATCTTTCTGCGTGTATCTCTCCATCAAATTGAAATTGAATATTAAATATGCAAAACAACAATAGCTCTTTCATTTTTTCCACCGAAATTCCGACATCAATCTGATTGTTCTCAATATAGGTGCACAGATAGTCAATGGTTTCTTGCAATGGAACATTAGTGAACAGAGAAGTCACATCCAAGGACAACACGTTGTCATTCAGAGTTAGTCAAACAAAACGGATCATACTACCACATTGGGGGCAAAGTGGAAACGGACGCACCACACCGAAATTCCAACAGAATACCTTTCAGCCAGGTGGGGTCAGTAAGCACCAGTGAACAAGGGCAGCCGGAACACACTTGGACGATGAAGGGGACGGGCGTGATGTAAACCAAACAAAGACTCCATTCTGGCGAGCGTAGCCATGTCTCAGATACGTAGAGTAGATGGTCACTGAATTAACTGGGTTACACGACCTGTTAGTATGGCCCATGGCACAGTGATGGGACTTCAGCGCATTTTATCCATATTGTGACGGATGACTAAATCGGAGGCGCGAGCACTACAATACTCGATGGAATACATCAATGTGGCGGTTAGGCACGTCCAAAAGTCCACAATGGGCGGATTACGGACAACACGGACGAGGAATAACGAGCAAAAAACGACGACAGAAGGCGTCAGCCACACACACAAACCAGGCGGAAGTATGAGCGGAAACTGCCGCTGTGTTTTGGACTGAAATTCCGGTTCGTAAATGCGGGTGCACGCGGCGTGGGAAGGTTGGGTTGAATAATAAGGATCATGCTTTGTTGAACGACTTTTTACCACAATATCACCCCCATGCCTCACTACGCCGGAGTAGAGCACTTAAGTTGAACGACGTTGGGGATCATGGTAGAGCAGTACCAAACAAAGTCTTTGGGTCATCGTAATCTGGCATAGAGTGACGTAAAGATGGCACCAATACACAAAGAATGAAACTGAGACATTACATAATGAAAAAGGTAAAGTGCGGTGAGTGGTTAGCAGTCATTAAACCCAAAAAAAATATGACGATAGAAATCACCAATACTAGTTCGGTGTTCTTATTGCATACAGTAAACGTTTCAGGAACACTAGTGGTCGAAGATAGAAGAGTTCTGAAGATCCGCCGCGCGCGATAGTCAGATTTCCCTGCCGGATTTGGACAAACTGTACAGTCACAAGTTACACTGGGTCCTTCAATCAAAGGCTGAGATACTGCAGGCGCCAAATGATGTAAGTTCGTAAAGGCTACTATGGATTCAGCCATCCCATTTGTGACTTCGGACAACCCATTAAAACTGACGAAGTTTCCAGCGCAGGTTGGCTTTTTGACCACCTCTGATGCTGTATCATCAAATGCAGATACTGACGCGGGCTTGTGCCAAAACCGTAACAGCAAGTTGCATTTTTCAGGTTAAAAAAAAGTTATACCAAGCTGATGAAGTGGAAACTCCAATTCATCAAGGATATTTTGGGTATTACCGAATAGAGCGTCTGCGTATTTCTATGCTTTAAGCAGAACACATAGAAGCATCTTTATACTTTGTATTCACAACCGACCAGAGCACGTTCCAGGATGGCATCCAGGCAGACCTAGATTGGAATGGGGAGATGAACAACCGCATCACACACACAACCTAGATGGTAAAAGTTTGGGATACTTCACCATGAACCAAAGCCCGGTCCGACGTCCCAGGACAGATTGTTCAAGGCGGCTAACATACTTTCCAAGCAAACTCGTATCTGCCAGGCATTCAAAAGGTATGGCTAAGTCAACTGTACCAAAAACCTCTCTAAAGTCTAAGGAGACAGTTGTAAATCCAATATATGACAGTCGCTTTTCTAGCATCTGGTGAAGTGTGGATGCAACCACCACTAGGGCGAGATCCGTTAGGCCCAGGTGGACATATTCGCGTGCTAGAATTAAACTCCGATGCGCAATTGTGGCAGGTGACCTCAACGTCAAAAGTTTTCTTAATGGTCAGCACAAACATAGACCTTTCTTGAAAACGGAAACAATGCAAGTCAAACTTCGTACATTCGGAATGACTTCGTTTCGTTCGATTTTTGACAAATAACGCCAGCTGACTGGCAAAGCCTGGGCCCTCACCATTGAAACGGAGGGGAGTAAGTTCAGTTAAATAAGGCGAGGTTCGACTTCGGTTTTAAAAAAAAAGAACGAACTAGGGACCCCGAGAGGCCAAAAATAGCAGTTGATAGTTTGCGCGGATTAATGAAAATGCCAAACCTAGCGCTTTAAAGGCTGCCACTAGTCATTAACAGGTCTGTCATATACCGTATTTACAACGAGTCTCTTGCTGCATGTTGCTTAGATGGAGTGAAATAACGTTTGGTGACTCCTGAATGTATCGGCTTGTTACATTTATATAGAATGTTGTGTCCATCAGTTTGTTATTCTTCCTGAGGTAATTTCTGTGCTTCCCGTGCAAGCCTGATAACCGAATTGCACTCATCTCTGGGTGGAATACATTGGCTGACTGCCTAAAAAATAGTGATATCACATGGAATGGTACCACACATGTGCACTACACATGATATATATATATATATATATATATATATATATCCAATATGCATCTGGGCAGCCTGATGGGAAAACTGAAAGATCGAGAACCAACGCCTTCCGACAGGCAGTTATCGTTTTTGAGCCGTGTGACGTAACTAAACACGGTGAGAAAGTGGCGTCCGGTAGTAGTGTGTAGCCAATATGACACACAACTGCACAAAGGGACAATAAATAACATTACAAAACGAGCAATTACTGGGAGAATCTTTCGAAACATACCTGGCGGAACAGAATGGAATAGGTTGAAATGAGTGCCTCAACCAGCTCCAGACCAAGAGGACGACTGAAATGGGTTATCCCAGAAATCCACGTAGGGGTCTCGTCGTTCAGCAACGTGCACAAATCCTAGGTGATCAAAACAGAACTGTGTGAATACCAAAATAGATGCACCAATCACGCGTTTGATTTGAAGGTCGAGGATAAGAAAAGTCTGCTGAATATGGTGAGAACACATACTTATAAAAGAGATAAGAGCAAGGGTATGCAAAGTAGATTTTATAAAGGGCACATTTTTAAGTGTTTACAGTGACTATCAAAACTGTCTCTTGGTGGTTATCCAGGTGAGATTTACAGTGCACCGTGCATGATTTTTTTTCAAGTCAGATGACTATAACAATGCAAATGCATGCAAACCGAAGTAAACAACTGAACTGCAATTCGGTATGTAACTCAGTAAAAAGAGTTAGTAATGATCATTAAATGGTAATGATGATAGTGTTGACCTGTTACGGAAACAGAACATATGCCATAGTACACTGAGGTGGCTTACAGAATGGACGTATTCAAAACACTACTAGAGACGCAACACCACATATACCTGGAAAAGCCGGTAAGCATCCCTTGCGGTGGGGCTCAGCTCTGCTGTATTGACGGAACTAATTTCTTCAAGCCGGACTGATGAGTAAACCAAAAAAAATAGCGCGAGGTTAGTTGGCGGTTAAACCTATAATCCAACAAAAACGGTTTGAAAAAATAGCACAAAATAGAAGGGTCGGTAACAAGTTGTAACTGTTCCGAAACAGCTGCTAGTTTGGACAAACATGATCACCTGTAACCCACAAATTACAATGATGAAGGCTAACACATAGTAATGTGAGTCTTAAATATAAGGAAGTAAAAGCTTTCGGCTTTCAGATTGCAAGGCGTTTACTGCTTCACCACATCACAGTGTGGGCTGAATACTGTCCGAATCTAGACAAGGTGTGACCGAGGCTAAAATGCGTAACCAGGTGAGTGATACTAGGCGATGTTATCATTAAACCACATCGAACTCTTACATCCACTACTAGCAAGATGCATAGTATGCATATCAGGACCCCAAACGGCCGGACTCTGAACATACGATCGTAAACTGAGAAGTTGGTATCGCCGTCACGTAAAGGAAAAAGCAAACAATAGAATACACTGATAATACAAATCTAAAGTAGGAGAATATGTGATGTTCAATATATGCGCGTTATTAGCCTATGCAAAAGATACATAATTACAGCCAATGACAACAGTATCGCTTTTTACTCGGCTTGTATACCAAACGGCGTGCGTGCTGCCGCGTAACACACAACGTTACACGCGAGACAGATACTGTCAAGCGGTTGAAAACTAAACAAGATAAACTACGGTGTATGGGATCGAACCCACAATCGTGCAACTGGTAGCCAAGTGGCGTTACCACTGAACCACCTTCCGTTCAACAACAGCACCAACCTACCGGCTCTGTGCACTACAATATGCAAAATGCCACCATCAACTGTAGAGAGTACGTAACCTTCAAAAACTAGAAATTCACAGTTAACATTTGCATCGTAAGACAATGGAAGCAGACTTATAAAGCTATCAGGTGATCAACGAGCACTTTTGTTCATAAGCAGCATGACATTAATTCACCCTGGCAGTAAGTAACGCACAAACGGACTGAGCTGAACTGTAATAACGCATAAAGTAAAATGTGTAGAATAATCTAAATTTATTATTGCCCGATAATACTTTGAATGATCAACAACTGTTATGCCATATGTATACGATTGCCCCAACACGGTTTGTTTTTCAGCTAGCTAGAAGATTAAACAATCTATGAACAATAAACACACATGAATGGTCTGAACCCATTTGACTCGACAATCTGAGGAATGTGCCAAAGTATCACGTTTCACATAATCTCCCACTTTCCAAAGGACTGTGATAAAACATTTGTTCCAGACATTTAAGTACTGTCTGGCTCGATCAATGAAAAATACGTGATAATCATACGAGCACTGAAGATGCACAAATACAACCCCTTCCGAAATGGTTTGGGGTTTACGGCCGGACAGCCATAAGACCCACGTACAACATACATTGCATTGTACACGAGGTTGATGAGGGGTTGAGAGCCAACTTATTTACAATCATACATATACATATGTGATACGACCTATCAGAATGTATCTGAAATAAGAAAAATAGTTTACGTTGAACAAAAAATAGTATGTCAAGTCGCTTTCTACGCACACTTGGTCAGCCAAAGCTGATTTTGAAAAAAAAACACGTCGAACAGATAACAACACAGTTACCTCGTGTAAAGTCTGATTTCATTTGATGAGGTCAATTGCTGCATCACTGATTAAAAACAGTAACATGTCACGTTCAACGGCAGGCAACTTAGTTATACAATCACGAACTCTCTATACTGAAGGTGATTTACGCCTTCAACTTATTTAACCGTGACACCGAGTACCGTCAAAATGAGCAGCAACTAAAGCTTGAAAACACAATCGCACGATTGATTGTCAAACAAAATACATAGGTGACCATGTTGAGGGTTATAGATTAAAGTCTACTCACCTATCTTTGGAAGATTATCCATGGTGATTGCCTCCTTTAGAACTCTATCAAAAACAGCGTTCGCACATTGACGGACAGCTGCTGCAGCTGTATTTACTGTAGCCGCAGATTTGGAATCGTGTAGGCGCAAACACAGGGAAACTGCCTGAGGAATCAACAGGATATTGACAAAAAAACTGCTTGGAATTATTAGATAAAAAATAATCTCAAAAATGCAAATCAGTATGACGCCCAGTAACTCTCAGTCGGATGCGACACATTCTCTAAACTATCAATGAAGAAGTAAGTGACCTGATTTCGAGACTTTCAGTCCAGTATCATCTCAGTAATAAACACAGGGAAACTCCCTTGGTGCTGATGAGTAACTATCATCATCATCACAGACAGCAATACATCAGTGGTTCACACTGATGCTTAACTGCCACACAATCACGAAGAGGAAAAAAGCAAACCCTGTATAAGAAGGGGGTAGAAAAAAGAGGACGGGAATGGACTTAACTACTAGAAATAACTACGTTTATATTCAAACATACAACATCAAAGTGCCTACAACTTGCAAACAAACAACCGAACTGCAAGTAAAAGTAAGGCGTCATCAGCAAGACAGCTTCTGCACGGCTTTCACTGCCCACGTCATTAAATGCACTCACTTCACAGACAACTCGGACAAACGACGACAACATTCACGCCACTTGGCTCGATTAGCCGCCATCTCACTTAACGTCTCCAGCCACCGACTCTGTGAGTCGCGAGGGCCCCGGCTTGGGAGACAAACCTGGTCTACAGTGGTTAGTCTAGGTCTAAGCAAGGAACAAAGCAGACTGGAGTGTTAAGAAATGGGACTTATCGGCACTGTTTCACTATTGTTGGCTATATCTATTACTGGACCTACAGAGTAATCACCAGAAATGGGGGTCGGGAGAAGCACGAAAGCTAAGTTTGATAGAATAGTGGGAGAGGTGTTGGCAGTAATAACATGTTTTCGCCTATCCAACCTGCTGTATGCAACAGAAAGGGCGATCCGGTTTATGCTGCGAGACGACCGATGCAGTATGGAATTACCTGTGTTGTGACTATTCATGGTTGTTTGTGGGTCGATATACTGCCAGGAAGCCCAGACCTAGACAGGAGAACGATTAGAGTTTCCAACTAAAGTCTACGTATCAAAAGCCTGTACCGCAAGGCAGCGGGTGGGTGGCAGTGTACCAGAACTGGTACACTTTTGGAAGAAGATACCAACCTTCTTCCACCTTCCAACCTGGATGACCAGTAGACTGTGGTTAGTCAGACTTCTACCTATTGGTCTGCCTGGCATGAGTGACTATGTCGGTGTGGTGGCCACATCGTCCGGGTTAGCCCAATAGGTCATGGAGATGCACAAGCCGTCACACCACGTCAAGACACAGTCTCGTTGTGACAGTCATCAATAGATAACCAGACAGTCAATAGACAAAAACGTGAAACTCCCAACGAGCCGATTTACGTGTGCATACATATTCGTACTTCAGCTTTCAACAGTACCCGCCATTTCCGCTAGCTATCGTTGATCCTGAGAGCAAATATTGTTAATACTAACGAAACCTTACGGATGCCTGCATCCTACACATCCCCGCACACTGTGATCTCCATTAGTTTCTTTAATAAACGATATGAATGCGATTAGCATTCGAAGAGAGGACACGTTAAAACCAGCTAGGCAGAGAATCCACGGCTAACAATCAGTTACAGCCACACTAAATAATGCACCCTGTGAAAGATAATACTGACATATACGGTTTGTGGCCAGGCCAACAGAAATTGTAATCTAGTTCCTGCACCGGATCAATAAATTTAACAAGTCTCAAGCGCATACCGATAGACAGTGGTGTTGCTCATGGAAACATCCCACTTGGAGCAAGCTATATGATGAACGCAATGGCGGCCAAAAAGCAGCAGATGCATCTTATAATTGGTCACAGATCATACAGCTCATTTAAGGGTTCTGATTTCAGCCACGTGCTTCATCTGGTTTGCTCTGTTGACCAGTATTAAACACGTTGAAAGCAACACAACAGCCCGTCGGCACGTATTCGGAAAATGTGCAAGTTCGCGACCGCTAACCGAGACAGTGTAAATGCAGTCTTCGCTAGCTGGATAAGATAGTCCGTATGCCGAACGAACGTTTGTGTGGCCATCGACGATTATGAGAAGCCCCAAGGCGGCCAGGTGATGAGGTGTTCACGAGCCGTGAGGGCCGGTTGGGGAGTTTGTGATCAACCGCACTGTCGCCTGGAAATACTGCTTACCGCGAAAGTGTCGCAGGCAACGGCGAGTCGGCATAATCGAGATTACTAGTTATTTTTCTTTGTTTTGAGGCTTCATTGCTTTTTTTCTGTTATTCTCCAGATATCTGTGCTTATTTACTACTCTTTGCGGACCAATACCGAAGCTAAAGGCAGGCTGAGCCAGTGTACCCACGGGTACGGGTCAAAGCTGAAAATGAGAAAATGATGAACGATCCATCTGCTTTCCCAACTTCCAATGTCATTCTGCCTGCACTTGTTTCAGTGTTGTCTAAAGTGCTCGAACGTTTTACGCCCTTTGGCTTGGCGCGATTTTACATGCCGTCGGGCGAACGAGAACCCACCTCACATTTTACCTTCTTTTTCCTGGCTGCTGCCGATCATCCAAGGTTAGGCTAATATCAAATGCATCTTCTAGTTCCAAACGTTGCTGGAAAGACATGGTTTGTTTTCAAATCTTATATCGTTCTCTTAGTTTGATGCCTGCTGAGACCATAGTTCGACTGCACTTAACGAAAAGTTTTAAAAGGTTATTGGAGGAAAGTCAAGCGCAAATCCACTTTTTTTTACTACGGTCCCATAAGCAAGCTGGCTGAGTTCCAGATGAAACCCAGAGTTAGACGAACCATTCACGCATTGTAAAGCCACACAGTCGATAGCTAGAATTGTTCGCAAAACAATATGCACATGCGGCTTGATAAGTAGCACGGGCTAATAGCTGTGTTTGTAAACCTACTGAACACACGCTGTGTTCCGCGAAAGTGTTGAGATTACGCTACCTCAGTACCCAAGCAGACTACTTACAACAATTAAAGTGGGGCGCAACCGACCTAATCCTGCGACAGCACTGAACACTGAAGGCACGGGATGAAACATACAAGGATCAACACAGGTATTTTTGTATGAACTCGTGAGTAATAACTGTAACGCCTAATCACAGAAAGGCAGCACGAAGAGAGAGAAAAGGAATCAAGCGCTTGAATAGGAAGAAGCGCAAAAAGCAGTGAAACTAGAGACGTGGGTTGACAATGATAATGAGAACGATACAACCGTATAAAAACGAAGAGTACCTTAGCCAGCATGTCATCGTGAACAAGAGAAGATGACGTCAGTAGCAGAATAGTTGTTTGAAGCACCCGCAATTCTTCAACATTCGCATCCACGAGAGCCCACAACGCATCAATCAATGATTGTGCACCACTCTGGAAAAGGTATAATAAGCAATGCTAAACCGACCTCAGACAAGCACTCTCTGCTGATCAGCTTTTGAAAGGAGGACAGACAGACAGACACAATCTTCAGCTGTTTTGTTGCGCAACCATTTAAGAAGGGATCGATTAAAGACGGATTTGCGAGCAAGCCTTAGTAAATAAGAATAAATGTACACCTCACATAATTTTAGATCTTCACTTCCATTCATATGGGTCCGCAGCCAAGTAATTTGCTTCTCTGCTGCCTATAAAATTGGAATTAAGCATGAGCAAATAATTCATACATCTTTAATTGACACAAATTTCCGCCTTGATTCAGAAATAATAGTGCGGTAGTCTTGAATAAGTGATTCTGCCAATTTTAAGTACAAAGAATGCTGATCCTCAGGCATAACATATGCTCCAACCTAAAAACGGCGAAATCGCAGCGTAAAGGCCTTATTCATAAGAGGCGCCGTAGGTCAACCGTCGTGTACAACTTCTGATCAAAATTCAATTCAAAGTCTTGGAGAGTTAACTGACTAATGGATCAGTGTAATTCTGACGAGATTAGAAAACTGAACTTTTTGTAGATGTCATATCTTATTGCGTTCATGGTACGTATGAAGGTCTGTTGTGCATGGTCAAGTTTGTACCGGACAGGTCTACTACGCTCGACAGTGTATATCGCTCCCTTGGATCGTTTCCAGCTCAACTGCCAGACGATCTGAGGATTTTTGAAGCAACTAACGACTGCTTGATAGTGGGAGACCTCAACGCACCTAACGTCAGTCATGGATCACAAACAAGCACTAGTGGTTCAGACCGCTTTTCTGCGTCACTGCTTCGATTGGTCGTCGATGATATGTGCTCGTACGAACACTTGGGAACTCCCACGTGGTTTCAAGTCGGATGGTGTTCAAAACTGGGTGTAATGTTCTTTGTACTAAAGTCCGACATCAATCGCGCGGATATTTTGTCCCCAGTAAGGAAGCGTGACCATGCGCTATTGGATATATGGTGGGCAAGAGGAGAACTGCGGGTAACACCTACCCAGGTTCGACGGAATATCTGGGGACTTCCATTTGGCGGAATGCGGGAGACCGCGCGCACCGACTGGAGCGACGGAATGATTGCGATCGATGCGCACTGGTGCAAAATTAGGGAAAACCTTCAGGCTCTCGTGAAACGGTTTGCCCTGGACTCATAGTCGCTCCTCATCTTGCCATCTTCCGGGGCGGACACCAACAGTGGATGAGCTATCGCGCTCAGCATGGCTCTTAAGAGGCCTACCGAAATGCATGGGATAAACGTAATACCATGAAGCTGAGAAAGCGCCGGAAGTACGAGGAAAGGTTGGCCGCGGAATCGGCAGCATCACCAAAGAAGCTCTGAGCGTACATCCGATGACACATCAGGATCGAGGCGCAAAACCTGGCACAGATGAATTGGCATGGAAACGAGGTTGTTCAAGACTCAGACAGGGCGCAGCTAGTGGCTCGGCATTACGTCTCGGCCGATTCTTAGGATAACTTACAGCCTGTCTTGTTAGACGATTCTGGGCCATGCCTTGTCGAATACTTTTTACTGTTGATTAATTGAGGACCGAGCTGAGGTTGATCGATGTCAATCAACCTCCCAACCAGGACAACATCCACCCTTTGTTACTACTTGATCTTGAATTGGAGTTATTCATGCCGCTGAAGGGCTTGTACCAGAGGTCTCTGAACGAAGGCAGACTGCCAAATGAATGGAAACAGGTAGTGGTCGCACCTATATACAAAAGAGGACGGTTGGAATCTGTCAACTCCCAACCAATTTGCTTAACTTGCGTGGTTGGCAAAGTGATGGAGCGGCTGATAACCCGTCGTCTTCAGCGGCATTTGAACCGTCTTTCGATTCTCGGTGAGAAGTAGCATGGATTCTGGATAGAGCGACCCCATTTGACAAACATCCCACTTGCTAGAGGGCGATGGAGGGAAGCAAGAGTTGATGGCAAGATTCCGGATATGATGTTTCTCGATTTCAGCAAGACCTTAGGCCAAGCCACACATAACCATTCGCTCACAAAGCTGGTAGCGAACGTTGCCACCTCGCCTATGATAAGCCGAATAGCAGACTTTCTCCATGATAGATCACTTGCTGTTGGGATCAGCCAACACTTATTTAACTGACTGCCTCCTGTTGATTTTGTTAAGGTTTGTTGCATTATTTTGAGATTGCTGTGCCTTGTTTGATCTGTGTTGAAGGGTGGCCCTATCTTTCTTCATTTTTCTAAGAATAAACAGTACCAACCATTTTTATTCTTACACTAACTGCTATAACCGTTTCTTTTACTCTTATTCAGTCTGGCCCCTGTACATTTATAAATGT